>PVIU01007750.1:0-89191 GCA_004026605.1 Ondatra zibethicus
ATTCTTTGATCGAGGGGCATTTAGGTTGTTTCCAGTTTCTGGCTATGACAAATAAAGCTGCTATGAACATAGTTGAGCACATGTCCTTGTGGCACGATTGAGCATCCTTTGGATATATACCCAAAAGTGGTATTACTGGGTCTTGAGGAAGGTTGTTTCCTAATTTTCTGAGAAATCGCCACACTGACATCCAAAGGGGTTGTACCAGATTGCATTCCCACCAGCAATGCAGAAGTGTTCCCTTTTCTCCACAGCCTCTCCAGCATAAGTTGTCATCAGGGTTTTTGATCTTCGCCATTCTTACAGGTGTAAGATGGAATCTCGGAGTTGTTTTGATTTGCATTTCTCTGATGACTAAGGATGTTGAACATTTCCTTAACTGTCTTTCAGCCATTTTAGATTCCTCTGTTTAGGTCTGTGCTCCATTTTTTTATTGGATTATGTGTTCTTTTGTTGTCCAATTTCTTGAGTTCCTTGTCTATTTTGGAGCTCAGACCTCTGTCTGATGTGGGATTAGTGAATATCTTTTCCCATTCTATAGGCTGGCGTTTTATCTTGTTGACCATGTCCTTTGCTTTACAGAAGCTTTTCAGTTTCAGGAGGTCCTATTTTCTGGTAACTTTTGACTGTAATATCTGTTTCAGACTAACAGGCTTCAAAGTTCCCTAAATTCTGGTTATATTTTTCCAAATTTGTGGATACATCCTAAAGAGGATCATAAATCTGTTTTTATCATAATTGTATTCGTCATCTATTCAATCCATGTAATGTATAGGTTGACTGTGGGAGAGTATAAAAGGATTATTCTTTTTCTTAAGGTATGAATTGAAGCACCATTGTACAGTTAGCATGCTGCTGTAAGGGAAAAAATTCCCACAAGCTTTTATTTAGATTCATATTCAAAATCTGCCCCTATGATTACTTTTCTACATCACAGATCTAGGCACATTCCCCTGTTTGTAAAATGTGAGTAAAAATTCTTTCTACTTCTTGGCAGTTCTGGTGAGTTGATATATGGGACACAGTAGATATTCAGTAGTTGGCAGGGAACTGTGAGCCCAGAGACTTCATTTGAAATCTCACATGCACACGCACACACACATACTTATGTCTAATAGGATTTAACTGGTTATGTGGTTGACAAGTTAATTCTTAAATGTTTGTTGATAGTCATAGCATTTAAACTTTATTATAAATGTTTGTTTGTAGTTGCTGTAACTCTGATTTTCTGTGCTATCTGCTGTCTGAGCTGTCTCTGATCTTCCATTTTCTGCTAATGTCACAACTATTGCTTGTGTTATCCAAGTTGGAAACTTTGCCACAATCTTTCTTCTCATTTCTTTGTAATTTTGATCTCTAGTGGTTTTTTTCTATGCAAAACTAATATTGCATAAAATATTATTGATTCTGTTATTAGGTAGACGGCTTAGGAAATACATGGACCCAAACACTAGTTTATATAACCACACTGATCACTGTTTCTGTAATTAATTGTCCTTTATTTGTTAGCATGTTTCTTACTTAGAAATTAAACAGTTATAATTTTACAGTTACTTTTCTTATTTAATGTCTATTTCCTAATGGTTTATTAAATGACAAACTTATATAGACTGGTCTTTTTTCCCCTGATTAACCTAAGTGGTGTAGTGAAGATGGAATTCCTTAGAATAACATTATCATTAGGATATGAGGTGTGAACCACCAGTCACCCCTCTAGCGCTGTATCTAAGATTGTAGTATATTCAGCAGATACTCATTTTCTAACTCAGCTCATCATCTCTCTTCGATCTTCCTTGGGGGCATTGTAAGTCTTTGCTCCTGACATTGGGTTTGGACATGTGACTTCCCATGACCAATGAATGACCTGTTAACAGATTTGCCATAGCAAAACGCTAGATCTGTACTTATGCTTTGGACTTGGCCTTTTGTAGTTCTATCAGTTGTCATGAGTTAGCATGCTCTTAAGTAGCTTCTAATTGATGGAGATGAATGACCAATGCTGGCTTTGATCTGTAGCTTTGTACCAACTCTAGCTGAGCTCACCTACAGCCGAATCCTAGATAACCAGTTTATTTATGATCAAGAAGGAAAGGCACGTTGTTGTTTGCTGCCGAGTTGTAGGGAAGTTTTTACTCAATATTGTTGTGACTGTATCTAAGAGATCCAAGAGGATGCTGTTTTAAAGATTTTTTTCTGTGCACTGATTTCAGAGCATTGGCTTTCCATGTAGAATCATGGCCTTTACCCTTTCATAGCACCAGCTTGTCACAGAACCAGCATCAAAATAGGCGCTATTCAGGGATGGAAATCTGTCACAAGGCTGCAAACAGTACAGATCTGGAAGAAGGTTTTGGTTGATACTGGCTGTTTTCCCAAATCTGCTTGTCCTTCAAAATTGTTTATAGGAGATTATGGTAGTGGCTTCCTCTTTTTGTTAGATCCAATAATTGTATTTTCTTAGTTGTAAAAAGGGAAGTGAATCCACAGTCTCTTTAATTATGGAAAGAGCCTATTAAAATTCCATTTCGTTTTTTAGAAGTAAACATATAAAGGAAGCTGGAGGAGGCCAAGCACCTTTTTAAAATAATGATTGTCTTGGGCTAATTTCTTCACTGTGCCTTCAGCATCATTAGATACCAACCCTACTGTGTGGTCTCATTTGCAATCAAAACTGATTGGAAAGGCTGGGGTGCCAGAGACCTCCCTAAAGCAAAGGGCTCAGAACCTGGCCAATGTTTAACCTGTTTACTCTCAGCAGTACGTTTATTTATTTTCCCTCAAGTTGGGGTGGCTGATGGGAGTGGGACGGGGACAGTATTTCTGTGGGTATTGTAATACAGCCTTCAGAAGAGAATATTGAAAAAGATAATTTGTGGAAGCTGGAGCTTTTCGTGGTATTTTTCTTCTTGCGTATATAATCTTGATCTTTCCCTTTGCTCTGAGCTCCCCCCTCTGGCATTCACAGCATATTTTCTTTTCTGTATTTGCAAACCTCAAAGCTTTCCCACCAAGTCATTTTGCAAATGCTCTACACTGTGCAGTGACACTAGGGGTGCTTTTGTTTTCTAGGGGAGTAGGATAGAATAGACTATAAAGGCAGAAGAACAGCCTGCAACATTTACTAACTTTGAATCAGTGCTGGATAGAGTAAAAAACCCAAACCACCATTTATATTGCTCAAAAATACTTTGAGCTTGATAATCATTTTTTCTGTCCTTGTGTGCTAAGTCTCTTGTGAGATCATGGATAGATCCATCTGGTTCTTTGCTTTTGTAATTAATTCTTTATCATTATCCTGCTTTGTCATATTCTCTCTCTCTCTCTCTTCTCTCTTCTCTCTGTCTGTCTCTCTCTGTCTTTGTCTCTGTGTGTGTGTATCTCTATCTCTGTGTGCTTTAAATTTCTGCTGTGTCATATTTTCTTTAAAAGAAAATTAGTAACACCCAGGGTTTTGTTTTTGTTTGTGTTTTTCATTAAAGTATTGTTTTAAGATTCTGATTTTCAGTGTAACTTAAATTTCCAGAAAACAGAATCTTATCTTTGAAGTGTCAACATTATAACAATGGAAAGTTGTGCGCTATGTGTTTTTCTAGTTTGATTACTTTGTCAAACTATACTTCAGATTTTTCTTTTTTTCTATTTATTTATTACTTTATTGGAGATAAACTTTTTTCCAAACAGTATATTCTGATCACTTATTTCCCCTCCTTCATCTCCTTCCAGATCCTGCCCACACCCTACCCATCCAACTCCATGCCTCTTTCTCTCTATTTAGAAAACAAACAGGCAAATGGAAAGAAAATACAATCAAACCAGAATGAAAAACAAACACAGAAAATCAAAACAAAGAAAAACCAAGAGAAATACAGACAGGCGTGCACACACACACACATACACACAGACACACACACCAACAATAAAAACACAAATTCAGAAACCTTTTTAATGATTGATGTGTATTATCTTAACTTGGTAGTGATGCTTCTGTTGAACTTTATCCACATTTCCTTTGTGAGTTGTTTTATAGTAGGTCAGAGGCTCCTCTTTATTCATGGAGACTTGCATAGTTTCCCTTACTCAGAACTACCCCTGTCTTTTATTTCTTTTTATGTGATTCTGTCTGTTTCTCATGCCATCTGTCTGCTTTTTTCTTCCTATGCTGTTTGGCTGTTGATCATTCTATCTAACTCCTTATGTTTATCTTAGAGGAGCTTTTCATGTTTTTAAGTTGCTGAACTACTGGGATTCAAGTTGCAAAGATAGAGAACGAAGGTGTTTAGCACTGAGTGAAGATGTGATCAGAAAACACTCCATAGTATCAAATACATAAGTTGCTCTCTGTGGACTATAGACCATATTTAAATTTGCCCTCGATATGTTCTTTGATTCCTATTATTCTGAATGATCCAGGCTACTAGAGAAATTATTACCTAGCATCAGGAGAACTCATTTAAAAAGCTTTATTATAAGGTCCTATAGTTTATAGTCCTTTCTGCCTGTGTTTGAATTAGTTAAATCTTAGATAGTCAATGGACATCCATTTATATGAAACAATACTCCGTTGTCTTATTAATTTCCAGAACTGTCTGGGTTATGCATATAGTTACTGTAGTCCCTTTATAATGCTATCTCACTTTTGTTGAGTGGATAAGTAAATGAGCATATTATTTAATTTTCCTGTTACAGTGATTAAATACCCTAAGAAATCCAAATTAAGGGGAAAGGGTTTATTTTTTCTCACAGTTGAGGGTACTATTCATCATGGCCGCAGGAGCTTGAACAACGGTTCATAATGGCATCCACTGTCAGGAAGCAAAGGGAGATGAATGCTGGTACTGAGTTTGCTTTCTTCTTTCTATTCAGTTTGGGACTCTGGCTCATGGAATGGCACTGTCCACAGTTAGGATGGGGTTCCCAATCCCTCTAATCTAGATAGTCCTTCACAAGCGGTTTGAAGCTTTTCTCATAGACAATTCTAGATTGTACCAAGTTGAAAGTTTTAGCCGTCACAGTGAACAATGGTGCTTTTGACACTGAAACATGTTTTGCCCACCCCCGTTCTTTAGTCAGATATCTGGTTATAATATTTTTACATCTAATGATTTCTTATTGATCTTTTACTACCCGTGTTAGATATTATGGAACATAAGAATTACCTTAGTAGCGACCATTGTTATTAATTATTATTGTCATTTAGCCGGTAGAATTGACCCAGGGAAGTGATTCAAGTGATTGTTATTCTTGTGTCACTCGTGTTTATTCTTATTTCTTCAGGATAGGGTGTCACTACAGTGCATAGCCTGGCCGTGCTTGTAATTCCCATCTCAACCTCTCGGATACTGGGATTGCGGGTATATACCACTGCAGTAGGCATCTTGGTTATTTTTAAAAGAGGTTTGCGCCTCGTCCCCAGCATCTGTACAAATCGACTCAGGATGTCAATTTTACTGTGTCTTAGACCTTCATTGTACTTTTTTTTTATCTGGTGTGTCTGTCATCAACCATTTATCCACCTGAGCCTTGGCCTCTTAATGAGAAGATCCTGGAATATGATTAAAGATGTGTTTTTTAGGCCCAAGCTGTTATTATTTATACAAATGATGTTATAGATGTCATATCCCCTTCCCTTACATGAGTCATGCATATGTATATGGCTTTTAGTTTGGTTTGTTTGGTATGTACTTATTAATGCATACTATGTGAAACATGATTTGTTAAAAAATGAAATTCCCCTCACATATAGAAAATTTTCATGTAGAAAATGCAACATGTAATTGTTTCAGCTCATGTTTTTATTACTTCAGAACTGCTTATGCTCTTCCCCCGCGTAATATCTGCCTCCTGGCAGCAATAGAAATTTGTCTGTTCACATTATTTGTATATTGGGGATGAATTATTGACAAATATTTGAGTGTTTTAACTGAATGGATTGTGTTTGAATTTATTCGGCCAAATAATCTTCATGGTAATGGTGCTTTTTAGAATTCTGTGTATGTCTTTAACTTTGCATGTTCTCTAAATACTCAGCCATTTATTTGAAAACAAAATACTAAAAATATTTGTTCACATTTATATTGTTTTTTGTATATTGTACCTTTTTGGAATCTTGAAAAAGTATCTCAATATTCTTTGTTTTCGGTTTTTTTATTCTAATTATTTATTTTTAAATTATCAGATGTATACGTACTTTGTCCTTTGCCATTATGTTATTTATGAAAGAAAAATTCCCCATGTGGAGCATTTTTCTTTCTGCGGAGAGTACATGGAGAGATTTGGTGGCGTTCCCGTTGCAGCTCATTGTGTTTCCTCCTGTCTCCTCTGGGAGCAAGTGTTTCTTGCTCTGGCTCTGCTGAGGAGTGTAAGAAGCTTGCTTCTAGGCTCCTGGAACTCACAGTCTGGGAGAGAGTCACTGATTTCACTACTAAAATTCAACATTTCTCTTTCTAACCATGCTAAGACTGATAGACTATTTCATTATTTTTGCCCTCCTTTCAGATTTTGTTTTCCCATTTTCCTGTGATATTTCCATAATGAGTTTAAATGAGCCTACAAGTGTGTGAGTTGAATTCTCTTGAGAGGCTCATCTTCCCAGCCAGGCCTGCTGATTGGTGTGAGTTCAGTTTTGTCAAGTGTTCCACATCTGCTTTTTGTCAGTTGCTATTTTTGCAAAGTCTTCATTCTCTCTAATTATACAAATATGTCTTCTTCATTTTTCTTGTCAAAGACAAATTAAAAAGAATTAGTTTCTGAGCTAGCTTAGTCTTCATTAATTCTGTGCCCTACTCTGTTTTTAGTAGCATTTTTCTTTTCCTAGTCTTCCCCCCCCTTGATAATTTTAAAAGCTTGTCTTCTCATGTCTGCCGTACTTGAAGAGCATGAATTAATTTGCTACCTCTGACTCTTTTCTCTAAGTTATAGCTGACTGTGAGAAGATACCTTTTTACTTTTCTCTTATTTAGTTCAGATCTGTCTTTGTCTGTGATATTTTAAGAGTCATTTGTGAAACTACATTAGGTGTTTCTTGTTCATTATCATTTGCCCCAAGAGGAATTTAATCCTACATGTGTTAATTATTTAATTATCCTAATGATGTCTCATATGGTACCCTGGACTCTTGTATAGTGATGAAATTATCCTTTATCCCAGGGCTCTTCAGAGTTCTTCATTCTTTAATGTTTGGGTATTTATATTTAAATGCTTTTTACATTTACATAGTTTAATAGCTAACTTTCTGTGTTTCCTCCCTCCTCCCCACTACCTAGGTTTTGTATGTTCTTTCTCCATTTCCCTGGTTGCTTATATTTCTATTTTTATTTGTGATATTTACACCTTTCCTGTGTACAGTGCAGTGCCTTTTGCTAATGTGCTCTGGTTTTCAAATTTTAATAATGGCCATGAGAATCATCTGGTATGTTCGAAGTCCAGGTTCTTGGGTTCTAGCTTCAGAGATTCTCATTCATTTGGTTAGTAAAGAGCCTTGAAAGCTTCGTGTCAGCCCAAGATGTTGGATGATTATGGAACCAACCACACCATTGTATGTTGCTACTGCCTGCTCTTTTGCCTTCTTTCTTGTATATTCTTTTGTAAATCCTTTTATAATAGTGCTATCTGTAAGATATCATGTTAGTTACTCAGAATATCACATTGTGCAAAGTGTGGGGACTAGGTCTTGCAGAAATTCTTAGTACATTGAGTTATTTCTTCATGTCTTCAGCTTAAAAAATACTTTGACTTCTTTGCTAGTACTGAGAAAGTAATAACATTAGTATTTTTATTAACATTTTTCTATGGTGCTGATGATCCATAAAAGCTGGATTGGGGCCCTCAACTTTGGAGTTGTGGTTCTAATCTCCCTTTTTTGTGTACTTCATTTGTCAGATGAGCACAATTTGACTATACCACACACAGTGAGCTTAAGTTGCCACCTCTATCCTCAAGGCCTTAATATCAAGTTTAGAGGAAACCTACCATAATGAATGAGTCCTAATATAGTAGCTCCATCACAACTTCAGGTAGGTTAAAATGGAAAACAATGTGCATTGTGTGTTTTATGAAACTCAGTGCATACATTTGTGTTTACGTTCTATTTTTGAGACTATAGTGGTACACAGAGCTGCTTTCTGGGATCTGGGAACAAAAAAGCCAGTCTTACTACTCTTGTAGTCACGAAAGAGTCTGTCTGTCTGTCTGTCTGTCTGTCTCTCTCTCTCTCTCTCTCTCTCTCTCTCTCTCTCAATCTCTCTTTCTCTGTGTGTGTGTGTGCGCACACGCGAGTGAGTATGCTGACCCATTTGTACTTGTGTTGTAGCCAGAGTGTTATATAGGTTATCTACCTCACTTGTTCTCCATGTTGGGTTTTTAGGCAGGTTCACTTATTGAAATGAGAAACCTGGCTAAGCTGGTGAGGCTCCCATGAATCAACTTCTCTAATCTTCAATTCTGGGGTTATAGATATTACCCTGATGTCCAGATTTATGTGGGTCTTGAGGATTCAAACCTCAGATTTCTGTGCTTGTACAGCAAACACTTTACCTACTGAGTCTCCTCCCAGGTTGTAGTTAAGATTGTAGTTGTAAAATGATGAAAAAAAAAAACCTAAGATTCAGGAAGCTAGAATATCATTCTCTCAGATTCTATAGCCCTTCTTATATTTTCCCTGGAAGCCCCCAACTACTGAATCATGGTATGTGTATAAAGGTTCGAACTAGCAATGTTCCCAGTGGGACCATAAATCTTTGGAATTCTTCTTCATCTGTTACTGTATGCGAACATCTCTGAGAAACCAAATGTGGATTAGTACAGTTCTTATGAATCATAGCTTCATTGTTTGTTTCCTTTTCATTATTCTCACTTAAAAGCACTTTAAAAACAAGTTTAGTGATCAAATGGCATAGTCACTTGCTGATACTCCTTAATACCACTACATGCATGTCAGCTATTTCCAAACCAGGGCCCAGAGTGGGTAACTTCAGCTATGTTTTTCACTTTCCATGAATCATAGCCTCTACGAACTTTAAGTTCTATTATTTCTCTTCATATTTTCATCTGATTTTGTTGGAGAGAACATAGCTTATCTAGAGAGCAAAAGGAAAGCAGTACTACCAGCTCTGCACTTCTGCAAACCATTATTCTCACTGGTTTCCATTACCTTCTTCTTCAAGCACTTTTTTTTACATCTTTTTTTATTTTTATTGTACACTACATTTTTCTCTGCTCCCCTCTGTGCCTCTCCCTTTCCCTCTTCAGCCCTCCCGCAAGTTCCCCGTGCTCCCAATTTACTGAGGGGATCTTGTCTTTTTCTACTTCCCATTAGATTAGATCTATGTAAGTCTCTCCTGGTGTCCACAATGTTGTCTAAATTCTCTGGGATTGTGATTGTAGGCTGGTTTTCTTTGCCTTATGTTTAAAAACCACTATGAGTGGTTTTTTGTGATTACATGTGATAATAGTCTTTCTGTGTCTGGGTTACCTCACTCAAAATAATGCTTTCTAGTTCCATCCATTTTCTTGCAAAATTCAAGCTGTCGTTATTTTTTTCTGCTGTGTAGTACTCCATTGTGTAAATGTACCACATTTTTCTTATCCATTCTTCGATTGAGGGGAATTTAGGTTGTTTCCAGTTTCTGGCTATGACAAATAAAGCTGCTATGAACATAGTTGAGCACATGTCCTTGTGGCACGATTGAGCATCCTTTGGATATATACCCAAAAGTGGTATTGAGCAAGGTTGTTTCCTAATTTTCTGAGAAATCGCCACACTGACATCCAAAGGGGTTGTACCAGATTGCATTCCCACCAGCAATGCAGAAGTGTTCCCTTTTCCCCACAACCTCTCCAGCATAAGTTGTCATCAGGGTTTTTGATCTTGGCCATTCTTACGGGAGTAAGATGGAATCTCAGAGTTGTTTTGATTTGCATTTCTCTGATGACTAAGGATGTTGAACATTTCTTTAAGCGTCTTTCAGCCATTTTAGATTCCTCTGTTGAGAGTTCTCTGTTTAGGTCTGTACTCCATTTTTTTTTTATTGGATTATGTGTTCTTTTGTTGTCCAATTTATTGAATTCCTTGTCTATTTTGGAGCTTAGACCTCTGTCTGATGTGTGGTTAGTGAATATCTTTTCCCATTCTGTAGGCTGTCGTTTTGTCTTATTGACCATGTCCTTTGCTTTACAGAAGCATTTCAGTTTCAGGAGGTCCCATTTATTAATTGTTTCTCTCAGTGTCTGTGCTGCTGGGGTTATATTTAGGAAGTATTTCCCTGTGCCAGTGCGTTCAAATGTACTTCACACTTTCTCTTCTATAAGGTTCAGTGTGGCTGGCTTTATGTTGAGGTTTTTGATCCATTTGGACTTGAGTTTTGTGCAAGGTGATAGATATGAGTCTATTTTTATTCTTCTACATGTTGATATCCAGTTTTCTCAATACCATTAGTTAATATGGTATTGCTTTTTCCATTTGATATTATTTTTGCTTCTTTGTCAAAAATCAGGTGTTCGTAGGTATGTGGATTAATATCTGGGCCTTCTATTTGGTTCCATTGTTCCTCCTGTCTGTTCTTATGTCATTTCCAGGCTGTTTTCAGTACTGGAGCACTGTATAGTAGAGTTTGATGTCAGGGATTGTGATGCCTCCACAAGTTCTTTTATTGTCCAGGATTGTTTTGGCTATCCTGGGCCTTTTGCTTTTCCAAATGAAGTTGAGTACCGTTCTTTTGAGGTCTGTGAAGAATTTTGCTGGGATTTTGATGGGCATTGCATTGAATCTTTAGATTGCTTTTGGTAAGACTGCCATTTTTACTCTGTTAATTCTGCCTACCCAAGAGCATGGGAGATCTTTCCACTTTCTGGTGTCTTCTTCAATTTCTTTCTTCAAAGATTTAAAGTTCTTGTCATACAAGTCTTCCACTTGTTTGGTTAGAGTTACTCCGAGATATTTTATGCTGTTTGTGGCTATTTTGAAGTGTATTGATTCTCTGATTTCTTTCCCAGTCCTTTTATCATCTGTGTACAGGACGGCTACTGATTTTTTTTTTGAGTTTATCTAGTATCCTGCTACATTACTGAAAGTGTTTATGAGTCGTAGAAGTTCCTTGGTAGAATTTTTGGGTTCGCTTATGTAAACTATTATATCATCAGCAAACTTTGGGAGTTTGACTTCTTCTTTTCTGATTTGTATCCATTTGATCTCCTTTTGGTGTCTTATTGTTCTAGCTAGGACCTCAAGACCTATATTGAGTACATGTGGAGAGAGTGGACAACTTAGTCTTGTTCCTGTTTTCAGTGGAATCGCTTGGAGTTTCTCTCCATTTAGTTTTATGTTGGCTGTTAGCTTGCTGTATATTGTCTTTATTATATTTAGGCATGTTCCTTATATCCCAGCTCTCTTTAAGGTCTTTATCGTAATTGGATGTTGTATGTTTTTGAAAGCTTTTTTGGTATTTAATGAGATGATCATGTGGTTT
The DNA here is from genome assembly GCA_004026605.1 of Ondatra zibethicus. Lineage (NCBI taxonomy): Eukaryota > Metazoa > Chordata > Mammalia > Rodentia > Cricetidae > Ondatra > Ondatra zibethicus. The sequence goes on from PVIU01007750.1 coordinate 11,463, forward strand.
TTATTTTTCAGCTTGTTTATATGGTGGATTACGTTGACAGGTTTTCATATGTTGAACCATCTCTGCATCTGTGGGATGAAGCCGACTTGATCATGGTGGATGATTGTTCTGATGTGTCCTTGGATTCGATTTGCTAGTATTTTATAAATAAAATATTTTTGCATCAATGTTCATGAGATAGATTGGTCTGTAATTCTCTTTCTTAGTATTGTCTGGCTGTGGTTTGGGTGTCAGGGTAATTGTAGCCTTATAAAAAAAGTTTGACAATGTTCCCTCTTTTTCTATTGTGTGGAATAATTTGAGGAGTATTGGTATTAGTTCTTCTTTGAAAATCTTGTAGAATTCTGAGCTGAAACCATCTGGTCCTGGGCTTTTTTTTGTTTGGGAGACTTTTGATGACTGTTTCTATTTCTTCAGCAGTTATAGGTCTATTTAATTTGCTTATCTGGTCTGATTTAATTTTGGTAAGCGATATTTATCCAGAAAGTTGTCCATTTCCTTTAAGTTTTCCAATTTTCTTGAGTACAGGTTTTTGAATTGTGACCTGATGATTGTCTGGATCTCCTCTGTGTCTGTTGTTATGTCCCCCTTTTCATTTCTGATTTTGTTAATTTGGATATTCTCTCTATGCCTTTTGGTTAGTTTGGATAAAGGTTTGTCTGTTTTGTTAATTTTTCTAGTAGAACCAACTCTTTGTCTCATTGATTCTTTGTATTGTTTTCTTTGTTTCTATTTTGTTGATTTCTGCTCTCAATTTGATTATTTCCTGCTGTCTAGTTCTCTTAGGCCAGTTAGCTTTTTTTTTTCTAAAGTTTTCAAATGCTCTGTTAATTCACTATTTTGGGATTTTTCCAGCTTGTTATTTAGGCATTTAGTGCTATGATCTTTCCTCTGAACACTGCTTCATTTTGTCCCATAAATTTGGGTATGTTGTGTGGTCATTTTCTTAGAAATTTAGGAAATCTTTAATTTCTCCCTTTACTTCTTCCTTGAGCCATTGATGATTCAGGTGAGTATTGTTTAATTTCCATGTGTTTGTTTGTTTTCTGGAATTAGTATTGCTCTTGATTTCTAGTTTTAAACCATGGTGATCTCATAAGGTACATTGGGTTATTCCAATTTTTTTGTATTTGTTGAGGTTTGTTTTATTACTGAGTATGTAGCCAATTTTTGAGAAGGTTCCATGAAGTGCTGAGAAGAAGGTATATTCTTTTCTGTTTGGTCGGAATATTCTATAGATGTCTGTTAAGTCTAATTGAGTCATAGCCTCTGTTAATTCCCTTATTTCTCTGTTCATATTTTGCCTGACTGACCTGTCCAGTGGTGAGAGGGGAGTGTTGAAGTCTCCTACTATTAGTGTGTGGGGTTTAATGTATGATTTAAGCTTTAGAAATGTTTTTTTGACATATGAGGTACCCTTGTATTTGGGGCATAGATGTTCAGTATTGAGATTTCTTCTTGCTGGATTTTTCCTGGGACTAATATGTAATCACCTTCTTTGTCTCTTTGGTTAGATTTCACTTTGAATTCTATTTTTCTTGGTATGAGGATAGCTACACCAGCTTGTTTCTTAGGTCCATCCATTTTATTGGAATATTTTTTTCCCAACCCTTTACTTTGAGACGATATTTATCTTTGAGGTTGAGATGTGTTTCTTGTATGCCAAAGAAGGATGGATTCTGTTTTCATATCCAATCTGTTAGCCTGTGCCTTTTTATAGGTGAGTTGATTCCATTTATATTAATGGATATTAATGACCAGTGATTGCTATTTCCTGTTAATTTAGTTGTCATTGTTGTTGATGTTAATTTGTTCATTTTTCCCTTCTTTGTGATTTGCTGGTATGCGACCATCAATTGCCTGTGTTTTGTTGGTGTAGCCAACTTCCTTCCTAGAAGGTTGAAATTTTCCTTCTAGTATTTTTTGTAGGGCTGGGTTTTTGGCTAGGTATTTGTTAAATCTAGTTTTGTCATGGAATATCTTGTTTTGTCCTTCTATGGTGATTGAAAATTTTGCTGGGTATAGTATTCTGGGCTGGCATTCATGGTCTCTTAATGTATGCATAATGCTTGACCGCGACCTTCTGGCTTTCGTTGTCTCTAATGAGAAGTCAGGTGCAATTCTGATAGGTCTACCTTCATATGTTACTTGACCTTTTCCTTTGCAGTTCTTAATATTCTTTCTTTACTCTGTATGTTTAGTGTTTTGGTTATTATGTGGAGAGAGTTTTTTCTTTTTCTTTCTTTTTGGATCCAGTCTATTTGGTGTTCTGTAAGCTTCTTGTATCTTCATAGGGATATCTTTCCTTAGGTTGGGAAAGTTTTCTTCTGTGATTTTTTTAAATATAGATAGTCTGTGCTTTTGAGTTGAACTTCTCCTTCTTCTATACCTATTATTCTTAGATTTGGCCTGTTCATGGTGTCCTATATTTCCCGGATATTTTGGGTTAAGCTTTTCTTAGATTTAATGTTGTTTTAACTTATGAGTCTATCTCCTCTATTGTATCTTCAGTATGTCAGATTCTCTAGTCCATCTCTTGTATTCTGCTGTTCATGGTTTTATTTGTGTTTCCTGATCTTTTTCTCACAATTTCTTTTTCTATAATTTCCTCGGCTTGTGTTTTCTTTATCGTCTGTATTTCAGTTTTCAAGTGTTGAATAGTTTCTTTCACATTTTTGATTGATTTTTCTTTGTTTTCTTTGAGGGATTTGCTGATGTCTTCTAATTTTTTGTTTGTCCTTTCCTCCATTTCTTTGAGGGAATTTCTCATTTCCTCTTTAAGAGTTTCAAACATTCTTTTGAAATTATTTTTTTGGACAGTTTCTTCTGCTTCATCTATATTTGGTTGTTCAAGTCTTGCTTTTGTCGGGTCTTTAGGTTTTACTGGTGTGATGTTGCTCTTTGTGGTGTTGCATATGTTATTACCTTTCCTACTCATCTTTTCCTGTAATAGGTGTGGTTGGGGCTGTCTGAGATTCTGTTGAATAATCTTCTACTTGCCAGTGAATCCAAAGTTCAGATGGTGTTCTTCATGGTATAGTCAGTGTCACAGTTCTAGTTACCCCATTGGTTACTCCATGTTCCTGGAGATAGCTCAGTGTTCCATGGCTGTGCTCTGCTCCCTTGGAGTTTGTTGTCTCAGGTCTACTTTGGCCTAGGTTACTGGCTTTGACCTGTTTATGTAAATCCTGGTCTCGATCCTCTCATGCAGAATCCCTGTCTTGGATTTGGTTCCACAAACGTCTCTGGCTGCAGTCTACTGCCTAGGACTTCCCAGGTCCCAAAACAGCAGAGGACCTGGCTCAGGCTTGCTCCCTCAGTGGTCCCAGACTCATGCTCGGACCTGCAGAGGTTTCAGATTCCTGCCTATTCCTTTTGATATCCCAGAGCCATGACCAGACCCACAGAGGTTCTGGCTTAGGCCTACTCCCTCTGAGGTCCCAGACTCATGCCTGGCCCTGCAGAGATCTCTGGTTCCAACCACTTCCTCAGAGGTCCCAGATTCACGCCTAGACTGCAGAGGTCTTAGCTCTGGCCTAGTTCCTCGGAGGTCCTGGACTCACATCCAGACCCACAGGTGTTCTGGCTTAGGTGTACTCCCTTGAAGGTCTCAGATTCATGTCTAGACCCTCAGCCATCCTTGGCTCTGGCTCACTCACTCAGTAACTAGTCCGCTGTACCTGTTCCAGTAGAGTTTGTTGTGTCTTGTCTGCTCTGGACCAGGTCGCTGGCTCAGTCCTGGTCCGCCAGTGTCCTGGGACTGGATTGGCTCCCAGCTCCTGCTCCCATGGAGCTTGCTTCTTCAGGCCCACGCAGGCTTAGGTAGCTGGTTCAGTCTCACTCCTGTGGAATTTGTTGCTTCAGTCAGGCTCCAGCCTTAGGTGGAGATCATTACCTCAGACCTACTTTGGCCTAGGTTACTCTTCAAGCAATTTTAACTCCGGAATTAAGTTCTCATGCTACAGCTTGCTACCAATGTTCTTGATGCATGTTGAGGTTTACTGGGAAGTTTTGGGAGTGTTCATAGACAGCTGTGTAAAAGGAAAGAAATTTGACCTCATGTCTCTATTGATTACTGAGGATTGATCAATGACAAGGCTTGTCATAGCACTGGGGAAACATTGAAGGTTGTATTGTTGTTGTGTGTGTGTGTGTTTTGCGTTTCTTTCAGTGTCTATTGTTTTTATTCATTGCATAAATGTTTCCTGGAATATATTCTTGGGAGTTTAAAATTATAAAACTTTAGTGTTGTTCTTCAAAGAGCTTTCTTCCACTAATAGACAGTATGACATGTAAATAGTGATAACATGTCTTGCTTGATGATGTCATTGGGCCAAAGAGCTAGGGAAACAGGATGAAGGATTAAGTAGTGTAGTTTATGTGATGAAGTAATCAACAGATACTTTAGATGTCTGTTATTTATGTCTATGTGTAAACAGAAGAAAAGAATCTAGAAGAGAAAGGTATTTATTTATAATCCAGTAGAAGGGATCAATAAAAAAGTGAGTGGGAGGGGAGGAAGTAGATGGCTTTTGACATGTAGGAGGAGATAATTGGTAAATTTGAAAAAAAAATACCCATACGTGGATAATCAGGTTGTATTACCGAAGAGACTGTGTCAAAATTTGTAACAACTACAACAACAGCAGCAACAGCAGCAGCAATAACAAAAAGAGATGGCTTTATTGAAATGTGTTGGAGTTTGATGAGTTTGAGAGTCTAGTAGGGATTACTAAAACTTGCCCTTGACCAAAATTGAATTTATCTGTTTATTTTTCTGTTGCTGTGATAAAACATAGATGAAAAAGAACTTGGGGGAACAAAGAACTTATTTATTTAGGCATACAGGTTATGATTGTATTCAAGGGAAGCAAAGTTAAGAATTTAAGGCAGGACTCCGGAGGCAGGAACTGAGCCAGAGATTACAGAGGGAGACAACTTAAAGGCTGTTTTTTTTTTGTTTGTTTGTTTTTTGTTTTTTTTTTTAATAATCCAGGACCACCTTTCCAGGGATTACCCCACCTGTAGTGGGATGGGCCCTGTCACATCAACCATTTATCAAGAAATGCTCCACAGACACTACTTGGTGGAAGCAATTCCTCAAGGGTCATTCTTTCCAGGTAACTTCAGTTTGTGTCAAGTTAGCCAAAACAAAGAAAAGAATAACAAACACCACCAACAAACCCAGACTACCAATAAGACCTGTAGTGGTAATGCTGTCTGTTTGTGGGGCTTCAGGGTTTGCGAAGGGATGCATTGAGAAGCAGGGAGTGAGACTATGCCCATTTATTTGCCTATGGGCTTGACTTTACAGGTGCTGTAGACTCAAATTTTCTTCTGTATTTTTCCTGGATCTCAGGCATAGATGTAGCTGTGGAGTCTCTTCCTAGCACTTGGGCTATATGTAGAAGCAAAACAGTATTTTTCAGCTGTGGACTGGAGAACCTAGAGAGGCTGAACCATAGCCTGAATGAACAATAAAAACAAGCCTGGTAGTAAGGTTTTTATATGTTGCACATAGTGTGAAAATTTCACATCTTTGTTCATCAGAGAGCAGCTGAGTGCCTTAGATGAAACCAGAAACCAGACCTAAAAGGTAAAGCTTGATATGTGAAATGCATTGTAGTTTCCCTTGTTTGTCATCAGTCATTCTGTGCTAGAATTAGAACTCCCACAAACCCTATGTGACACTTCCTCTCTAGAGTCTATTAATAGAATATAGAATCCAGTGGATCTATTTTCTGACCAAGTTTATGTTTTCATTGCTCTGTCTATCATACTGTCTGCTCATTCTGTCCATGGTAGTATCAGTGGGTGGTATGAATGACCTTTAGTAAAGTTTACTCATTTTCTTGGCTTGATAAAAGATCAAGATTAATTGTAGTACCTGTAGGATAAAGGGCCAAGGAAAGAACACCCTGACTCTGCCTTGACCCTGAGACCAGGGCCAAGAAACAGAATCCAACAATCTATGAGCTTTTCTAAGCATCAGGCCTCAGAATACCAAAAGTCCCGGAGTCTAACCTTAAAGAATCCCACCAATCCTTAAGTTTACTCCAAGGTCAAGAAGATTCTCACTGGAGGAAAGGTTTTGAAGAGGACACTTGGTCACTGAAAAGGAGACAGAGAAGTTCTCATGAAGCCACTATCAACATTGTTAACAACTCCAGGATACATGAAATTGCAAACAAATAAAACAGCCAGAGGTGCAGACATGCCACTGAGACAGAATTCTTAATAAGAATTTGTGTTGTTCTAATCCACAGGACTTTAGTATTGAGATTTCAAGAGTTTCTTTTTTTGTTATTATGCGAATGAGTATGGGTATGTACATGGAAATGCAAACACTCTCAGAGGCTGGCATAGGGCATCATATACACTTGAGGTAGAGTTACAGGTAGCTGTCAATCAACAGACATAGGTGCTGGGGTCACAACTTAGGTCCCATAGGAAAGCAGAGCACACTGTTAGCCACTGAGGCATTTCACCAGGTCCCGAGTAGTAGAGGAGGATGAATTAGAGAGGGTATCTGGTGTGGGACAATGGTCTGTATTCTGTCAATTATATTTTTAATAAAAGCTGAATGGCCAGTAGCCAGGCAGGAAGTATAGGCAGGACAACCAGACAGGAAGTAGAGGCTGGTCAATGAGAACAGAATTGTGGGAAGAAGGAAGCCCATTCCTCTGCAGTCTTTGCCCAGCCACAGAAGAAGCAAGATGTGACTGTCTTGCTGAAAAAGGTGCTGAGCCATGTGGCTAACACAGCTAAGAATAATGGGCTAATACAAGTTGTAAGAGTTAACATAAGAAGCCTGAGAGACTAGGCCAATCATTTTATAACTAATGTAGACCTCTTTGTGATTTCTTTGGGACTTAACTGGGCAGGACAGAAACCCCGGCAACAAATGGTCTCTATATGGACAACTGCATCCACACAAAGCCTGAGAGAGCTTGGGAAGTAATTCTAGATGAAAATAATAGATTTAAGCATGGCTTATTGATAGCAGCAGGTTTTTTTTTTTTTTTTTTTTTTTTTTTTTTGGAGTAGGCTCTCCTTGGTAGGGGCAAGTGCTCTCATTTAAGAGAGGCTTCCTGACTCAGCTTTAGCTATAAAAACATTGCAGCTCTTTTAAGAGGTCCTGCCATGAAATACTTAAATGGTGTTGATGAAAAGCTGACTGCATGCGTTTTGGTTTTGAGCTGTAGCAGGAAAAAATTGCACCATTTTAAAATACTGGCTTTCTGGCCTATCCTGCAACTGCACATTCTGACTCTTTCAGGCAGGAGATCTGACTACAGAGCATTTGAGTGTGGTTTGTGAGCACACTGCTGCAGCTTGCTTCCTTGCAGGGACCTTGAAACGCCATAGAGTTGTAGCAGTAAATATGGCTGCAGCTGGTACCTCTGCCATGAGGCTAGAATCTCAGAAAGCTAAAAAATGGGCTGTATCCAGCTGTCAAAGCCACAGTTTTCATCCTACCTTTATTGCTTAGCAAATTAAAGACTCATGTGGTCAGAAAAAGAGAGAGAGATACAGTAAAGAGAGATTCAAAGAAGAAAACCTCTAAATGGTTTACAATGTGTTAAAAATATATGCAGGCTTGGGAGAGAAAAGGAAAAGGTTAAAGTCCTTAAAATCAAAAAGAAAGAAAGAGTAGTTGGGTGTGGTTGAAATGATCTGACGCGAGTGAGAAGAAAACACGAGACGCGAACAAACCCACTTAAGAGTTTATTAGAGGGGAAAGTGCACACAGGCCTCGGAAACGGCGTGCAGAGAGAGCAAAGTTGGCGCATCCAGCTTTTAAAAGCTGCTTGACACATGCACACAGTGGGTTGGTGTGACTATGTCACACGCTGATGACGCAGGTGACGGGCAACCATGCCTGCACATGCGCACAAGGGGTTGGCATGACTACGTCACACGCTGATAATACATATGATGGGTGACCCACGCATGCACACAAGGGTTTCAGTTGAGTCACACGTGGAGGTAACCACGCAGGCTCGCACGTGGGTCACACGAGGCATGACCAAGGGTCCACCCACATGTGCCTGCCTTTAGAACCCGTAAGTGCAGCCTTATCCATGGCTGAATAAATACATTTCACCCTTTTGTTTATTATAAAAATTTGGGGGGGGTTGGGGATCTTAATGGGTGGGAATGGGGCGTCATAAGGTCTCTCATGACTGCTTCATGCTGACTTTGTGGGCATTGAGAAGTTGGGATGTTTGACCACGTCCTGGGCTGGCTGATTACTGCTGTATTTTCCTGGATCTGAGGAGCTGGTCGGCTGGCAGCTTGGACCTCGCAAGATGGTAGAAAGGCAAAAATTATGTTTGGAAAAAAATTTAGATCCCAGTGATTAACAGAGGAGAATCCCAAGATGTAAGATAAATGGGTTTTTTTTTTTCCAGGCATTCTCGAGATCAGCAATGACAAGGGAAGAATTAAATGATATTTATTCCTGGCAAGTTTGGTTCATTTAGGTAGGTTTTATTGGCTCCTTGGAGCTTATTAAAAATGTTTGAAAAGAAATAAATATCAGACATATTAAAAATTTATGATTACAACAATAGCATGGAAGATGGTGGGAGGGGGAAAGAAGGAAGAAATTATTGAAAAGGATAATTATTAGACTCTTTAATGTTTTACCTGAAGTAAATTCTTTTGCATAATGGTATTACCTTAACCTCCAGGAAACACTGCTGCAGTGACAAAACCTGTTATGTTAAAGTTTGTTTTGTGAGTTTTTGTAGTTTGGGATTACAAACTCATAATTGTTTCTGACCGCCTGGGCTTTTGACAGTCCTTGTATCTCCGGCTCTGTGTTTAATGATGGTCCCTGTAATAACAGCTGAGTGGTTAACTGGAAAATTAAGCATGGCATTGAAAGCATATAGGAGAAAGAAGAAAAGGGAGAATACATGGAGTTTTTGGCACAAGAGAGTTGAGTAAGGAGGAGACTTTTATTTTTTTGGAACTGGAGAAAAAGTGGCTTATCCTGGTGTCCTCTTGAACGCAAGGGAACATGGCCCTGTTTGAGTTACTGTATATGAGGGGGTATCTTGAACTGGAAGAGTAAAAGGTTTAAGATGCGACAGGTGAATCCAATGAGGAAATCCCTCGAGCTTGGCAGATGTGGGAGTTACCAGAATTACTTTAAAGGGGTCCCTGCCATTTAGGGGGAAGGGGTGAAGGCATTGGTCTGGGGGAGAAAATAAATACCTGATCCCCTATTTTAATCAGTGGTGGGCATGAATTAACACATGCTTGAGGTAATGAGTGGTCAGTGAAATCCCATAATAGGGAGCGTAAATGGGATAACAGAAGAGTAAGCAGGTGATCAGGAAGGGGAGAGGTTTTAGGTGAAAGACCAGGGCTTAAAATTGGCCACCCATACATGAGTTCAAAGAGTGAGATAAAAAGGGGGCCTTTGGGGAGAGCCCTAAACCTCAGTAGGACCAGAGGCCAAAGTTTTACCCAGTCAAGGTGAAGTTCCTGTGACATTTTAACACGAACATTTTTAAGGAATGGTTAGTTCGTTCTACCTTCACTGAATACTGCGGGTGGTATGTGATATGAAAATGCCAAGGGATGTTATGAGCCATGGACAAGTTTTGGGAAATCTGGGAAGTGAACTCTGGGCCATTATCTAACTGAAGAGTGGTTGAGATTCCAAATCAGGGGATGATTTCTTGGAGAAGAACATCAGAAACTGTCTGGGCCCTCTTATTAGTGGTGAGAAATTCTTCAATCTACCTGGACATTGTATCCACCAAGACCAAGAGATATTTAACTCTTCTGACTGTGGGCATATGAGTAAAATCCAGCTGCCAGTCACTTCCTGGAAGGGAGCCCCTGGCCTGGTTGGTGGGAAAAATGAAGCTACGGTATTTGTTCTTGGGATCTGACTTTTGATAGATTTGACAAGAGGCAGTGATAGCTTTTAAGAACTTTAAGTCCTCAGGGGTGGGTTGGAGGTGAGCCTTAACAAAATGAAACAGAGCTTTGCTATTAGGATGAAAGAGCTGATGTAGGTAGGACAGAATTTGCTGGGTGTCATTGAGAATGTGGGCTGTACTGTATGAACCCCCTGAGGTGTTTGAGGTAGGTTTGGGCTTTGGAATGGTGCTGTTTTAGCTGCTCGGTCAGCCCGGTTATTTCCCTTGGAAATAATGGCACTTTCGGTCAGATGAGACTGACAGTGAATAATTCCTATAGCTTTGGGGAAATAGGCGGCTTTTAATAGGTCCATAATGTAACCTGAGTTAGTTATGGATCCTCCTTTTGTTGAAAGAAGGCCACGCTCCGTCCAGATAGCCGTGTGGAACAGGAGGATATGAAAGGCATATTTGGAGTCTATGTAAACATTTAAAGAGGGTCCCTTTGCTAACTGGAAGGCACGGGTAAGAGCTATCAACTCAGCCTGTTGGTTAGTGGTATGACAGGGAGTGCCTGTGCCTCCACCACCCCAGTTTCTGACACTATGGCATAGCCTGCTCTATGGGTCCCTTCCCATAAAAAGGAGCTGCCATCTGTGTACCAGGTATAAGTGGCCTGGGACAGTTTGCCCTCCTCTATATGTGAGGGGTGGGGCAGTAGATCCTCTAAGATCTTTATGCAGGAGTAAGATGGGGAATCATTAACATTAGGTTGAGGTAGGAGATTTGATATATTAAGGGGTGGGCATTATTGGAAAGTGAGTGTGGCATCTTCTACCAGTGCCACCTGGAGGGAAAGGACTCAGGAAGGGGGTAAGGTTTGTAAGCCTTTGTAAGTTAAGAGATGGGACAGATTATGATGGGAGAAGACAGTGGTGGGTTAGTTTTTTTGACTCACAAATAAGAAGCTCAGCGGCTGCTAGCACATATGCAGGATGCCCAGCCCCGAGTGGTGAGGTCCATCTTCTTTGACAGGTATGCTACAGGTGCAAAAGAAGGCCCTAGTTAATGTCCTAGGACCCCAAGGGCATATCCCTCCTTTTCTGCTACATAAAGAGAAGGGATGAGTTAAATCTGTAAGATGAAGAACTGGGGCCTGGACAAGGGCTTGCTGGAGTCTCTGGAAGGTTTTAGTAAAAGGATGGAGAAGGGGCTCATGCAGAGAGCCAAGAGCTGCCTCGTATAAGGGGCAGGCGAGGAGAGAAAAAGAGGGGATCCAGGAATGCCGGAAACCAGCTATTCCTAGGAACAATAAAACCTCTTCTTTTATAGAAGGAACTGCAAGAGACTGAATTATTTTTTTTTCTGCCTAGAGTAATAGCCTTTTGTGTTGGTGTTATAGTTAATCCCAAATAAATGACCTGAGGGGTAGACAGTTGGGCCTTAGAAGGTGAGACTCTATAGCCCCTTTTGGACAGGAAATTTAAAAGAGTGGAGGTATCAGTTTTGCTGATCTCCAGTGATGGGCTGCAAAGTAAAATGTCATCCACATACTATATCAGTTTAGATTTAGGGAGAGACAGTGAGAGCAGGTCAGAAGCTGAAGCCGAGCCAAAGAGGTGTGGGCTGTCCCGGAATCCCTGGGGGAGGACAGTCCAGGTGAGCTGTGTGGAGAGGTGAGTGTCAGGATCAGTCCAGGTGAAGGCAAAGATGTTTTGAGATTGAGGGCTGAGAGGAATAGAGAAAAAAGCATCCTGAGAAGTGGGAGGTTCCTGGAGGCATATTGCATAGAAGGGTGTGGTGATTGGGCACTACAGGATGAAGAGGGACCACTGCAGAGTTAATGCGCTGGAGGTCTTGAACCAGATGATAGGTTCCATTAGGCTTTTTAACAGAAAGTATAGGAGTGTTTATTGGAGAAGAGGTCGGGCGCAGTAGTTCTTTTTTTTTTTTTTTTTTTTTAAGGTCAGAGCCTTTAAAAAGGCTTAAGTCCCTTAAGGCTCTGGAGAGAGAGTGGGTACTGAGCTTGGGTAATGTACTTAGTGGGATCTTGTAATTGGATAACAATGGGGGAATGGTGTTTAGTAATGGAGGGGTTTTGGGTGTCCCAGACTTGGGGGGTCTACCTGGGAGGCTGGTAGAGGAAAAGACACATTGGGGTTGGGAGGTTGGGAGGCTAGGAGAAGGAGGAGTGAAACTACTGGCGAGTCTGGGGTAAGTTAAATAGGAGGAGCAAAGGAAATAGAAGCTCCTACTTTGCTAAAAAATCCCTTTCCACGAGAGGTACCGGGAAATTTGCCATGACTAAAAATGAATGAGTGAGATAAATACCCCTAAACACACAGTTAAGTGGTGGGGTATACTGAGGCAGATAAGGTGTACCCCTACCCCTATAATAGGGAGACTTGAAGGAGAAGTAGGCCCCCAGAATTCCCTCAGTAACAAGTATGTGGCTCTGGTGTCCAAGAGAAAGGAGATGGGCCATCCTGATACCGTGATGTTCACCCGTGGCTCCTCCTTTCAGATGATGACTGTGGTGGGGTCAAAGGAGCCCGGACAGACTCACTCATCCATGGCCAGACCTAGGAGGTCAACTTGGGAATTTTCTGGGTCTAATGTCTCCATGCCACTACGTGTATGATGACAATCTACTGCCCAGTGACCTTCCCTATGGCACCTCAGACAAGGTCTCGTGGGACTAAGATGAGGATTAGGGCATGTTCGGGCTCAGTGACCAGTTTTACCACATTTGAAACATGGATCTGGCAGTTCTCGAGCCCCGGGGGGCAAGGGAGCAGAATGGACAGCACGGATTGGGCAGCCTGTCACCTTGCCCGGTTGGGAGGCCATGGTTAACATGTGACAGTGTTTGCAGGCTTTGTCATTTCTGCCTGCTGGGTCAAGGGGCCTTTCTCCAAACATCTAAGCTTAGCTCTAATGTCAGAGAAGCACTGATTTAAAAAGTGAGTCATGAGTAACTGTCTGCCTTCCATAGTTTCTGTATCTAAGTTAGTATTTTTTGAGGTGTTCCAAAAATGTGGAAGGATTTTCCTTCGTATCTTGAATGATCTCTGAGAGCTTAGTATAGTTTACCAGCTTGAGGGCAGCCTTACGGAGACCTGCCAGCAGGCAAGTCAGAAACTGCTCCCTAGCTAAAATCCCACCCAGAGTATTATAACCCCAGTGCAGCTCTTGCTCTGGGACCGCCTCTGTTCTGGGAGGGTGGGAGGCAAGAGTTTGCTTAATCTCATCTGCACTTAGTCTGGCCTGTTCCCAAACTCGCCTGCACTCTTCAGGAAGTAGGTTATGAGATGGGATCATATAGATGTCATGAAAGGTGAGATTATAAGATTGGGTAAGATATTGGAATTGTTTTATGAAAGTGGTAGAATTAGATGTATAGGAGCCCAGTATTTTTTCTAAATGGGAAAGTTTTGAGAGTGAAAAAGGAACATGTACCCTAATCAATCCATCTGCACTGGCCACCTTTCACAATGGGAGAACTGCAGCGGGCTTGGCTTGGTTAGGGTTAGGTTCCATAGCAGCACGGGAACGTGTGACAAGAGGGTTAAAGCTGGGTGCCAGAGCAGGGCGACTGCTGTGCCCTGGCACCAGAGAGGAAGAATAATTCAGCAGGGTGTTGGAGCAGGTGCAGGGGGAGAGAGAGAGAGAGCTGAAGAGCAAGCAGCAGGTGGTGGCGAGGCAGCCGGAGGTAAAGGAATTGGCATAGAAGCTGGGTCTACAGTTGTTAAAGAGACAGGCGTAGAAGCTGAGACTAGATAGACGGGTAGAAGCTGAGGGAACGGGGGTAGCTTTCCACTTAGGTCGAAAAGGCAGAGGTTCGGGGGCTGGAGAGATGGCTCAGCGTTTAAGAGCCTTGCCTGCTCTTCCAAAGGTTCTGAGTTCAATACCCAGCAACCACATGGCTCACAACTATCTGTAATGAGGTCTGGTGCCCTCTTCTGGCCTGCAGGCATACATGCAGACAGAATATTGTATACATAATAAATAAATAAATAAATATTAAAAAAAAGGTGGAGGTTCGTTAGCTGAGTCCAGAGTCGAAGTGGGGGGTTCTTCAGGTATAGATGGCATATCCAGAAACGTGTGAACAGGTGAACAATTTGCAAGGTCAGAGGGCTTAGACTTAGAGATTAAATAGAAAAAGGCTTGGATGTAGGGAAACTCCTTCCATTTGCCTGTGTGCGAACAATAGTTAGAACGTTCCCGTGAAATATCAGGATTAAAGGTGCCACTAGGCGGTCACTTTAGATTACCATCTAAATTGTAATGAGGCCGTTTTTTTGAACAAAGGTGGACTAGTGTGGTAATCTGCAGGTAGGGCATTAAGGCTGAGGTTTTAGGGCCTCTAAAAGGCACCCTAGGGGGGAGGCTGGATTGATAGGTTTGGAAGGTTTGCTTCTCATGGTCAAAGTCATGTAAACCTGCAAAATGGCCACACTGAAAGGCTCACACAGTAAGACGTCTCGACTGTGGGTGGGGTGTGAATCAGTGCGACCTTCGCAAGACTCGTGTGGGTGTCCCCTCAAGCCATTAGTGGAAAGGTAAGGCCTTGCTGGATCCAGTTGGTGACTCAAACCCCGAGAGGCCAGAGTCCGCTCTGAGCAGCCTCAGGAAAAAAAAAATAGAAAGAAAAAGAAATGGAAAAAAAGAGAAAGACAGATCTGAGGGACCTTGAGCCCTCAGTTGTGGTTGGGTTGGCCCTGAGCCATTTCAAACACAATTTAATTAAGGGAAGCAAACCGCAGATGATTGTGAGCATAGGGAACAACTGTAGCCTTGAAGACCGTGGTTGAGGGGCGGTCCCCCTGTCTCTAGGCACCAGAGGGTTGCTGGGAGCTCACTGGTCAATTCCTCGGGTTTGGAGAAATGGTTAAGCTGACCAGAATGGAAAACTCACCAATCAAAGCCGGTGTTGTTCGGAGAGGTCGCGCTCAGGCATATGGAACATGTGGGTTGTTTCTGAGAAGATCCCCGGTTTTGATTCCGACCCCCAGGAGAGGGTCCTGGGGCGAAAGAGTCTCTTGAGTCTTGGCACCAATGAAATGATCTGACACGAGTGAGAAGAAAACACGAGACGTGAACAAACCCACTTAAGAGTTTATTAGAGGGGAAAGTGCACACAGGCCTGGGAAACGAGAGCAAAGATGGCGCATCCAGCTTTTAAAATCTGCCTAGCACATGCACTCAAGGGGTTGGCATGATACGTCATACGCTGATGACGCAGGTGACGGGTGACCCACATATGCGCACAAGGGTTTTAGTTGAGGCACACGTGGAGGTAACCACGCATGTGCACACTTGTGTCACGCGGGGCGTGACCAAGGGTATGCCCACATGTGCCTGCCCCAGAAGTTCAGCCTTATCCGTGGCACATGCCTTTAATCCCAACACCTGGGAGACAGAGGCAGGCAGACCTCTGTGAATTCAAGGTATGGTGGCACACATCATTAATTCCAACACTTGGGAGACAGAGGCAGGCAGACCTCTGAGTTCAATGTGTGGTGGCACACACTTTTTATTCCTGCACTTGGGAGGAAGAGACAGGCAAATCTCTGAGAGTTCAAGGACACCTGGTCTACAGAGTGCTTTCCAGGACAAAGATACACAGAAACCCTGTCTCAAAAAGTCAAAAATTAAAAATAAAAGAAATAGAGGTTAAAGCCACATAAAGATGAAAAATACACAGAAAGTCAGGATACTTTATGTTATTATGTTGTCTTAAAATTGTTTGAATGCTGAGGGAGCAACAGCTGCTATAAGATATTTGTTTAGAAATGCTGCTGAATTAATTCATAGGTATTTTGAAAATACTTTGACATAAAAATTGAAGTCAAAAGATATGCTACCTCGGAGAAGAGATTTTGCTTTTGTTTCCACAGAAAATTAGAAGTTATGGATTTATTCTGAGTTAAGAAAAATCAGGTTTGATCAAGGAAGACCACCTGAGAAATCTCCGGTAGGAACAGATAACCCAGATGTCTGAGTTCTACATCCAGAACAGATTCAAGACTGCTCCCTGAGATCATCAAGCCTCACAATATACTCCAGTCAGGACTATATCATAATTCTAAATTTTCTTTAGGTCCCCATAAGATTATCAGCGCACCCAACCAGCAGGAAGTAACCTGGAAAACTATGCCCACATTTCCAAAAGATGGACTATGGATATTTTCCTTTGTTTAGAATGTTGGTTACAACTTGTTGTGGCTAATGGTCAGGAGAAAAACTAAACAAAGATATTAGATTTAGAGTTCTTTTTTTTTTTTTTTTTAAAGAGGGGGAAGTGGTGTGTGGGACAATGGTCTCTATTCTGTCAATTATATTTTCAATAAATGCTGATTCGCCAGTAGACAGGCAGGAAGTATAGGTGGGACAACCAGACAGGAAGTAGAGGCCGGTCAGTGAGAACAGGAGAACTCTGGGAAGAAGGAAGCCCATTCCTCTTCAGTCCTGGCTCAGCCATCGAAGAAGCAAGATGTGACTGCCTTGCTGAAAAAGGTACTGAGCCATGTGGCTAACACAGATAAGAATAAGTTATAAGAGTTAATAAGAATCCTAAGATACTAGGCCAATCAGTTTATAACTAATGTAAAAAAAAAATTAGGCCTCAGGATACCAGAAGTCCCTGAGCCTGACCCGGAGTCTAACCTTATAGAATCCCACCAGTCCTTAAGATTGCTCCGAGGTCTGATCACAAAAGAGCTCACCTATCCCACACCACTCTGGCAAGCTCTGTCCACTTCCCCAGCCCCAAAGAACCCCTATATAAAGTCTGCCTTCTCATTTCGTTGCTGCTGTCTCCCAAGCAGAGGTAGTCATCCCCCCACCAGCCTTCCCTCCCAACAAATCTCTTGTATGAGGTTTGTTTTGAGGTGTGACTTTGTGGTATTCCTTGGCTTTTGATTGCCATGATACCTTTCAGAGGAGATCTGTAACACTTCCATGGGAGAAAGAAAGCCTTTCTCTTCAGAGTGTAACACTTACAGTACCCAGTGCCCCTAAGGCCCCATTCTTATTTCTTTCAAATTTCCAGGAAACTCAGCTGAACAGTGCTTCCTCATAGGGTAAACCAGGTAGGGTCTTCTTTTCAAGAAAAAGTACAGGCTGTCTAAAATGATCTTGTAGTCAGATGATAATGCCAATAAAGAAAGCTGGGATGAAACAAAGCCTTTATTATAGACATTGTACCTGGACCAAGCCTAAGTGACAAGCCTCTGTTCCTGTGTTGTTTAGGGAATTTTGAAGACTTCATCTTTTCTTGGTTCTTGAGACCTGAGACCAAAAACTGAGCTGTGAGCCCAGTTGTCTAAAGAGAAGAGTCTTAAGAGCTTCCTTAGTCTCAGGTATAGAATGGCCATAGGTTGCATCTGAAGAATTCTTTAGGAGATGGCAAAGTATAATATAAAGTCAGTCTGGCTGAGCAAAGGAGTTCGAGGTAGAGACTCTAAATTTGAGATAGGAGCCTGAAGATCTCTAGGCTTTCTTGTTCTCGACTCTGTCTGCATTTAGACACATACTTAAATATTTGGAGAACAATGTTTATGAAGGATTTACTTTATACTAGTGCTTTTCCTCATGGTGATGCATAAGCAAGGCTATTCTGACACCCTTCATGAAGTTTACATCTAGTTAATAGTTGGAGATTATGAGCTAGTACAGAGATTAGAGGGAATTCCCTTTCCTATGATCTTCTAAATTTGGGCAAGAGCATTGTAGAAGAACAAATGATTGTCTGACTTATTTAGGAGATGTCTTCTTTAAACTGGGATGATCATTGGATTGTCTTTGAAGAGATGTTGTATAAGTTGAGTCCTGAATGATGAGGACTAAGACACATTACAACTGGGAGAAGGTTGGCTAGAATTGGGGCTGATAACTTGGTAACATTGGGTGTGACCAAAACACAGTTTGTGGTGCTTGTGGCAGATGATGAGATATAGAACTTTGTGAGAGGAGAGGGTCCGGGCTGATAAAATAAAAAAATGTTGAATGTTGGACAGACTGCTTTTTAAGTCTCAGAAGTAGATGTGATCTCATGCTCACACTTTTGGGGTTACTCTTTCTTGTTGCCTGCTTGCTGAGAAATGAACTGCATATGGGTTTTTGTTAAGTGCTGGGGATCAAACTCAGTAGTCCATCTTAGGTAAGTGCTTCATTACCCAGCTCTAAAATGCTTACTTGACTAGAAATGTGACCTACCACTTTGTAATTCAGTTTAAAAAAATAGAAATTAAAAATCAATAGTTATAAGGAGATACACTGCTTGACTAAATAATGTGTGGAACCCCAAAAATGTGAGCTTAATTCCACCTTGTCTGAAGGTCAGAGAGGTTTCATCTTGCTCAAAGTTGCTGACAGTAATTCTGACTACTTACCCTGACTTAGGGTGTGGTTGCTTGCTGTTTTGGACATTTAGGTAGCCCACATAGGTAGATTCACTCCACACTGACCTAAGGTCAGAATTCTAGTGTACTTTTGCTCCTTCTTTTGAATTAAGAGGTTTGACTTAGGAAGTGAACGTCTTCAGGATACTTGGTCTAGTGTGGGTTCACTGCCTAAACACAGAATGTTTTTCTCATGAATTAATGGCTTGATGTCTCAAGTTTTGAAGCAAGTAAGTGTTCCAGTTATCCTTTTTATCATGTTAAAATAGTCTTTTGCCTTCTTCCTCCTTTTATATTGGGGTATAAAAGTGTATGGAAAATTAAATGTGGTGTCAAATTTCGGTATTGACTGGAACTCTCTCCTGGTACTATTCTATGTTTCTGTTTTATTATTTTCACTTGGTCTTCCTTCTCTTTACTTATATTTCTCATCTCCATGGCCCTACCCTGGTAAGTGGTATGCTTGTCGAAGCTGGTGCCTGACAATAATGGTGTTGCTAAAAAGCCATGGGTCCCAGTGCAAAATGTGGAACTCTTCTTCTGAGTTGTTGGGTTAGGGAAGCCACAGAAACTTCCAATAGTGGTGGTCATGCTATTATCTTTCTTCTATTTTACCCACCAGAGTTAATTGATGGCACAACATAGCCATTGCAACCATGGTGTCATAGCATCTGTGTTTGCCTATACTGAACCTGTACAAGATTGGGCTTGTGATCTGCCATCACATATCAGACAGGGACATAGAAGGTCTTACTACTTTCTGCTAAACTACTGGCTACTGATGGATTCTGGAGGGGTAACAGTTACTATCTTTACTTGTAGACCTCTGTTAAGCTCTCCTGCTCAGTGGTTAGCTCCCAACCCAGGGTCTGACTAAACTGAGTGGGTTACAAAATAAATAAAAATTCAAGATTATGGGGAAGGGATCTGTAGGGAAAAAAGAGTGATTGACCAAGGTGTGGGGAATGTGAGGTGGAAGGGCTGACAGTAATTAGGTAACATCATTTCTATGTACTTAATTGACAAAGAACAAATTCAATAAGAGTTAAAATATTTATTTTTCTTAAGTGGATTGTTAAGGGGTGTTAGTGTGACTTTGCATCTGTATTTGTTTTCATATTTCTGGACATTATTTTTATTGATTTATAAATTCCTTCTGCTATATACTTGATGACTGAAAGATAGCAGTTTTCAATTTATATCCTGGCAAGTTGAAATTTTGTAAACTCATTATAGAATTTACTCAAGTGTGTATATGCAGTCATAGGTTTCTGACCTTCAGGATTTATTGAGTCCCCCAAATTTCACTCTTAGTAAATACTGTGTTTGAAAGGATTGCTTAAACCTGTGTAATGTGCTTTACAGTTAACATACGTCTGAGGTTCCAAAGTCCTGTGTGGGTGTTGTACTTTTTTCTTTG
The DNA here is from genome assembly GCA_004026605.1 of Ondatra zibethicus. Lineage (NCBI taxonomy): Eukaryota > Metazoa > Chordata > Mammalia > Rodentia > Cricetidae > Ondatra > Ondatra zibethicus. The sequence continues at coordinate 31,172 of PVIU01007750.1, forward strand.
CAGGTGTGTGCGAGAAGGCTTGGGAATACAGAATGATGGTATAGAAAATACAACTGAAAACTGTTGGTGGTATTAGGATCCATGGTTTTACTTTTATCTACTAGATCTCTTCCATGTCCTCAGTGGGTTTTAGCCTTCGTTATACATTAGAATCCTCTTGGGAAACAAACTAAAACATAAACCAACAAGAATCATGCTCCTGCCTTGAAAATAATATTTACAAACAAACCAAAATTCCTTTTGAGATAATTGTAATGTGTGTGGGGTCATTGTGAGATCCTGCCCTGTACCATGTTACCTTTCTGGAATTTTCTTAATTCTGAGGCATTATCGAGCCAACCAGAACACAGGTTAACGACTTTAGTAAGGAGACCCACCACCCCCTTTTTCTGGCAAAGTCTAAAAAGGAGCAATTATTCGAAAAGAAATAAATTTAACCATTTTCAGGAAAATGAATGGACGTGGAGAACATCATGTTAGTGAGATAAGAAAGAGACAAGCATCATGTATGAAATCAAGATCCAACCAATACATGTGCATATATACACATATATGATATAAGCCAGAAGAGGAACTACATACTTATTTTAATGATTCACTCTTTTCTCTTTATAAATGTAATTAAATGCCTATTACAGAGGTGTTTGGAAAATAGACATTTGAAAAACATCCAGAACCCCACACTCCTGCGATATTTTTATCTTTCACTTAAATATTTATTTACTTTAAAATATTGGAATCCTCTACTTCGTTCTTTAAAGCATTCTTAATACAGGTCCAGTCATAGAACTCAGACCAGGGCAGAATTAATTAAAATCTAATGATTCAGATAGTTTAGTATGAGATTTAAATATGTTAAAAATTATTTCTCAAGTTCCCAAGGAAAACCCACAAATAACTTAATTATAATTTATGTTTTCTACGTTACTCTTTTAGAGAAAGAGAAAAAAATAATGCACTTTTAATTTATTAAGTCTGAACTGCTTTACCAAATGTGTTTAAAATAGTTGAGCCATTCTTAGTAAGTGGTAGGAAAGAATGATACTGGTATTGTCTAAAATACTTTGGTTGTGATTTAGCTTCTAGGCAGGGGAACCAGGAAGAGATGCAGCTCAGGGCTTGTTGTGGAGTCCTGCTGTGCCCTAGGTCTGCACAGTGTGCCTATGCACATTCCAACCAGTTTGATTACTAACACTGGGCTTGGGGAAAGTTATCAGTGAATAACTTTCATAACTTCCTTATCCTTATAGTTGGAAATTCTACTCCTTCTTGGGAGCCTCAAGTGTTTATCCCCTATAACGAGTAGAATTGTATTGCTAACTTCTGAAACTGGTGCCCCTGGCCATAGCTCCACAGATCTTTTTCTTATTAAGTCAGAATAAAGTGGGACCTTACTGGGTTAAGGTGAGTCGCCCTGAATTTAGTTGGAACCTGGTTTATTGATTCTTGTTTTTTAAGAAGATGGGGATTTGATTATTGAGACTTGGAACACACAAGAAGAATGCTACTTGACAGCAGAGGAGGAATGTGGAATAGTATTTCCATAGGCCACGCATTGCTGGTAATCCCCACAACAGGGCGATTCAAAGACCAGGCCTCCCCAAGAGAGCCAGAGAACATGGAACAGTCAAGGAGCCTTCATTTCCCAGACCACAGAAATCATGGCCCCACAGATACCTTGACTTCAGCCTCAGCTTCTAGAACAGAGAGGGTATGTTTCAGTCTTTAGCTACTCAGTGAACTTCATTATGCCAGTTGGAGGAGCCTTATAGACTGCCGCAAACATGGACTTTTGTTTTCTGGTCTCTAAAATGTGAAGACTAATGTTGTTTCTAAAGCACACTCTTTTCCTTAAAAAAAAAAAAAAAAAAAACCTCTATAGACATTGTTTCAGCGTTTTCTGCCATTTAGTGTTATAGAAACTATGCAACTCTTCAGACTTTTGGTCTTTTTTAATAACGTCTTTATTCTGCTCTTCTCCCCACTTCTGCTGCGTGAGAATATGTTCCTAGCTAAGGGTCATTTATTGGCCCGACTACTCTAATACCAATTGCTGCAAACTCTTCTGTTTTGTTCTTAATGTTTTCCCTCCAATAACGAACATTTTCTCATTCTCATTCATATTCTCTGTCCCTTTTCCTCCTCCCTCTTCCTCTGTCTCTTTCTGTTTGTTTTATGTAATTTTGAGGCTAAAATCTTGTTCTCATAATTTTCCTATTTATCATCCATTCTCAGTTGTTTCAGACTTGTTATTGTGATCCCATGTTCCTTGAAAAGCATGTCTGAATTTTTTTGTGCCTCTGACTTTATTTTATGTGATATCAATTATTACTATCTTTGTGCCTTTATTGTGATTTTGTTACAACATTTTTGTTTTCCTGGCATCCTTTTTAACTTTCCCTGGTTCCCTTTAATCTTATATCAATGACTTTCTTTCAGCCAGTTTTCCCTTGAAAGAATTCTTTTACTGTTGCAAGAAGCCATTTTTTTTAATGTGCTTCTATGGCTGTCAGGATGTACTGAGAATTTCTTGATTTTAGTTTGTTGCAGTGTCCCCACTCCCCAGTTTTTTTTTCTTGTTTATTCTGTTTTACAGGATAACAACTCTATCCAGACCCATTGTTTGCCCACTGTTGGAATACAAAGAATGTTTCTTAGCCTTTTGCCTAAATATCCAGGTGATAATTAAATAAATTATTTCCTGAGTTTTACTTTTATGAGTATACAGAGAAAAACCTGAGTATTCAAATAAAAATCAATTTTCATGATTGCCCTTTCTTTATCTATGATATTTTACAAAAGGTGGTTGTATTGTCAGAATTCTTTCTTCTCTACTCTCCTGCTTTCAAGTCCCTTCTTTAGTTTGAAGTGCTGTTCTAATGGGCATGGGACAGTTTATGTTTGCATGAGGAGAAAGGTGCGCTGGGAGGGCTAATAGCATCAATGTGGTCCAGAGTGTTGTTCAGCATTGTTTCTTTGGGGTATAGAAAAAGAAGGAGAGGCTTTCTGTACCTTTTCTACATAACAGGTGGCTTTCCCTTGGGATGGCATCATTATATCATTATGTGAAGTTTTAAGTCTGTTCTTTCAGCCTTTGATTTAGTGGGGATTCATTAAACATTCTGGCAGTAGCTGTGTTTGGATCTAGATTTTGGCATTGTGTGTTGTTTTTATGTCTTTTTCATTTTATAAGTCTTTTAATTTTAATGGGTGGGGTGTGGGTGAGATTGTGGAGTACTACTCATTAGAATATATCTTAACATTTAAACTTCTCTCATTTCTACTTGTAGATTGCTTATTAAGTTGTAAGTTAGAGGAATATTGTCTTCTTTTTTCTTTATCTACAAATGGGATTTTAAAATTAAATATATATGGTAAACATGGGCCAACATATTTAGGAAGCCAGAAATTTTTCTAATCTTTTCTGTATAATGTAAGAAAAAATATATTCTTGAATGATTTTCTCTATTTCATGGGCTCATGATATTTAACATTTTCACTCTTCTATTTATATATTTCCTACACCTTCATTCCTAGAATTTAAATGTATATGGGTATTTTGCTTGCATGTGTATCTGTATACCTTGTGAGTTCCTGGTACCCATAAAAGCCAGAAGAGTCCATCAGATTTCCTGGAGCTGGAGTTACAGATGGTTGTGAGCCATCAAATGGGTCCTGGGAATCAAGCCTGGATCTTCTGGAAGAGCAGCCAGTGATCTTAACTGCTGGAATATCTCTAGTTGGTGGGCATGATTTATTTAAATATCCTTGGGCAGATAAAAACTTTAAGGAAGGTTGGAAATTTCAGTGTTAGAATGGTTATTTAGCTGTGGTTTGAGTATTAGTCCCACTTAAAAAAAAATAAGTTAGGAGTTTAGACTCATCATCTGAATGACTTTCTGGGAACAGATGAAATGTTCCTCTGATGCTGATGTCTGTTCTGTAAGATTTCCAGCATGGTGCTAATTTCCAGTTCGCTGTTAATGTGGCCTTGCTCAGTTTATAACTGGTGGATGGAAAGAGTTCAGTATGTTAAGACAGATACAGAGATACACTGTTTGGCTATTATTTTTCTTAATTAAAATTTTTAATGGGTTAAAAAAATGCAACTAGGTTTATGGTCTAAGTCATTTCTTAGTATTGTTGACGTTGTTAACAGGATGGTTGCCTTCCGTCTTCCTCACTAAGAGCAGTTGAAGGTCTGGTTATCATCCTGGTTGCTGATTAGTTTTTCTGATAAGAGGAATTCAGGAGAAGCCAAAGACAAAACAAGAAATTTTGAAAACATTGGAAGAGATGGAATAAATGGTCCCTACAGCAGTAATAAAAGCACGTATCTCATGTCTACATTTTCAAAGATGATTATTTTTAGGTAGTTTAGATAGCAAAAGAATTTGTACCTTAGGATATAGAAATAGCGAGGTGGTTCTGTCTTGATAATATGCAGTAAATTTGAGGAGAAATCTAATGACTAGGCTGGAACAATGTTATAGCCCAGGCTTCTAGAAAACACAAGAACCGTCTCCCTTCAACATCCTCTGTCATTGTCATCTCTCCACTCAACCTTCCAGTCTCATCTTTTATGTTCAAAATTATCACCCTCTCTACTAAAGTTTTTTTAACTAGGTTGTTTCTTTCCTCCCCTATTGTAGGTTGTTTACAGCAGCTGACAGTAAGAAATGTGCCTTGTGGAAACATGTTCTTAGTAGTGACAGAATAGCCAACAAGATGTTATATATGTGAACTACTAACCTTTATGTATACTTTGAGCCAATATGTGGACATTTGAAATATACCTCTCCTTAAAATTCAGTCATGTGAGGTTAATTGTTTAGTCCTATGGTTTATTTCTATTTTACCCTCCATTAAATTGTCTTATAATGGATCCCTAGTCATTCATCAATCTCCTTTCTGGTGTGTAAAGTCTGCCTGTGTCCACCCTCTGTCAGTCTGTAAGCTTATCGTGACATATATACAAGGAAAGGAATGTTACCTTTTCTGGAAGGAGAATAAGCTATAAATATGAACAAGGCTTTAAAAGAGCCTAACATAAATCACTAAGAAAAATCTGTATTCAACCACATGACTATAAAAATGATCGTGAATTATAAATAATGCAACAAGGTTACAGAAATCATTTTATGTGAAAGCAAATGTATATTTCCACTTGCTACAGTAAGGCTTAGTGATTTTAATATTATTGGTTGACCAGATTGTATATGGAATACCATATAGTAGAAATTTGCATAATAAAAGTTCTTCGGGATAATTGATAATATGGAGCACTGATGCTTACTTACCATTGGAGATTGCATTTACTCTGCATTGCTGTGAGGTATCAAAATAAATCTCTCTGTCACTTGGTATTTGTAACTTTATACATGTATATATGTATATATATAATAAATCATGTGTATAAATTATATATACATACACTTATTTTTCTTGGGAAGGTCTATTTTGTGTAGTTTAGCCTTCCTTCAGACTTGCTCCATAGCCAGCCTCAACTGTGAAATCTTTCTTCCTCAGGCTCAAGGTCCTGTGCTTGTAGGTGGCTACAACCATCCCTGGTTTCCTTTCTCTGACTTCTTTTCCTTAGTAGTTTGCAGATTTTACACTCTTTGAAAATCAAAGTCTGTATTTGAAGTTTCAAACCTTTTTTTTTTTTAGCTGAAGTCATTCTCCCCCCCCCCAAACTAGTGATGATTTTTATGGCACTTACATATTAAGACCCCAAATAGCTTCTTTAAACATTTGTTGTTTCTTCCTCCCCATTGTATCTACTTAAAGTAATATTTTCTTGGGAAATTAACCATAGATAGATGTTTATAACCTTTTAATCATGTTACAAGGAGAATAGCCTTTATTAAAGTTACCTCTTGGATAGCAATCATGACATTTTTGCTAAAGAAAGGTTTGCTTATAATATACAATTTTAATACAATTAAAGATTTATGTGTTAAGCTGGGCTGGGCGGCAGTGGCGCATGCCTCTGATCCCAGCACTCAGGAGGCAGAGGCAGGTGGATCTCTGTGAGTTTGAGGCCTTCCTGGTCTATGGATTGAGTTCTAGGACAGGCTCCAAAGCTACAAAGAGAAACCCTGTCTCAGGGTGGGGGGCAGTATATGTTAAGTATTGAGTTTATTTTGAAAGTAGGATATTTTTTTCTATTAAAGTACTTTGCTAATGATATTCAGATTGAACAACTTCATTTAATACAGGTGATAAAGCACAGGTGTAGAACACAGTGTTCTTTCTTAGAAAGAGCTTCCTGGTTGAGATCAAACTAATTCCATTTTTAACAGCATTGGCATTTCAAAACAATATATGACTACGTTCAAAGTTCTATGATTCAGACTGTTTTTAAATGTCAGTCTTAAAGGAAACCAGAGTAGACCATTATTAGACTTCTACTGTTACTCACTTGTAAGCATTTCAAAGTCTCTGAATGTTCAGTTTCTAAGAGATTAGGAAATATTTTAAACTGGAAATTTCCCCCACACTTAAACAACCATTTTATTTTTTGTTACATTTTATTTATTTTTAGGAACCACTTCCTGCTTTATTAGTGAAGCTGAAGATTATGAAAGATAAAATTCCCGCTTAGAACAGAACATATTTCTAAGGTAGCAATAAGAAAATTGTGACATCTAACAAAATGTATTTTTCATTTCCAAGTTTGTACCTACAGAACCTTTTTTATTGCAGTGAGTTCTGGCTATATTGAGAGCTATCCAGAGCTGAGGAAGTTAGAGTGGTTGATAAAGAAGTGAGTTGTGACTCCTGGCTATGGCTGAGCTAGTGGTGTCTGAATAGATAAGTGCTGACTCTCACTTTACAACTGCATGTGAGATATACAAAATTGGAAGCTCACAAATAAATCACTGCTATTTTGACTTAAAAATCAGATGATCTATCTATAGTGGTAGTGATGTGTTAAACATTAAAAGTAACAATTTTATGCAATGCAAAACAGTTTAGCTGTTAGCTTGACCCTTATAGGCCAGATCATAAACTGAGATTATATTTTAATTTGAGAGTTATAGATCTTAAAAGATTTAGCCTTTGAGAATATACTTATATGAAATAAATTATGAGGCTACTCTGTTTAATTTTTGTATTCATTTAAGTCAGAATTTTCTTCAGTTATACATTCTCTATCCTGTTGAGGGACTTTCTAACTTCATCAATGAGCTCTGTATTGTCTAACTTTTTCTTGTATGTTATTAGAACTGAATTGTGTAATCATTATATTTAAATGGCTCACCAGATTCCACTGGAGCCAACATGTAGCTAGAGAAGTTTTGCGTGGGGTTGGAGAGATGGCTCAGAGGTTAAAAGCACTGATTGCTCTTCCAGAGGTCCTGAGTTCAATTCCCAGCAACCACATGGTGGCTCACAGCCATCTATAATGAGATCTGGTGCCCTCTTCTGGCATGCAAGCATACATGGAAGGAATGTTGCATACATAAAAATAAATAAATCTAAAAAAAAAGAAAAGTTTTGCGTTAATGCTTAATGGGTTCAGCAAAAAAGAACAGTTGTACCAAAACCAACAGATTAGCCAATAGCGGTATCTACATAGTGCGAAAGGATGTCACTCTAGGTTTAATAAAATGTTGCCATATGGAGTACAGAATTATAGTTTACATTCATATGGTCAGATTACCAGGTAGGCTTAGAAGGGAGGGGAACTTTAAATGAGCTACTTTGGTAGATGGGATAGTAACTGTAAACCAGAACCTGTACTTTAGAATCTGTTCAGTGTGTTAGAAAACTTAGGTGACTGTATGAATGAAGCTCCACCAGCTCCTTTAAATGCTATGAGTTGTTGTTTTGAACTGAATGGTAGATGTGACTTTCCAAATTCATACCACTTACAGTTGGGCAACAGCTTCAGAGCCAAATTTCTTAGAGCACAAGATGACTAATAGGTGGCTTGTAGATCTGAATCAGCTCCACCTAGCATATAGGTGACAAATGGAAGTGCCTAGCTCATAAAAAATATTCATGGATACTATTTCTGCTTATAAATGGGATTATAGGAATAATCCACAGAAAATAGAGAATAGAGATAAATTCCAAGCCACTGGGTGGGATCTGCTGGTGGGGTGGTACTTTGAGTGTGTTGTTGCATGATTATTTGTATACGTGAACAGAGAAACAAAATGGCATAATTCCTTGGAACAGAAGAGCCCTGCAGAGTCCCGGAAACTTCTTCTTTTGTATGTGCTCATTACCTAGTATGCTACCTTGCATACCTTGCAGATATGCTGCAGAATGAACAGAAATACCACTGAAAGTTTGATATTTGTGTTGGGTCATGAAAGGTGAGAGAAATTGACTTAGAGGGAAAATGATTTTTTTTTTTATTAGTAAAAGTCTGTGAACTCACTTGATTTGCTGAGACAGTAACTTGCTAGTCTGATTGGAACCCTGTTATGCATATTGTAGTGATGACTGATTATTAAGAGATTTTTGTTTGTCTTGTTTTGGTTTTCCAAGACAAGGTTGATGTGGGATGTCCTTCTGTATATGTTTTCATTTTATTGGTTGGTGAATAAAGCTGTTTGGGCCAATTGCTTAGCAGAGTAAAGCCAGGCGGGAAATCAGAACAGAGAGAAAGTAGGCGGAGTCAAGGAGAGGCCATGTAGCTGCCAAAGGAGAAAGATACTGGGAACACTAGAACTTCACCTATAGGTCACAGCCTTGTGTTGATACGTAGATTAATAGAATGGATTAATTTAAGATGTGTTAGTTAATAAGAAGCCTGAGCTAATACACCAACCAGTGTTGTAATTAATATAGCTTCTGTGTGATTATTTGTGTCTGGGTAGACAGGAAACAAAAAAGGAGTCTCCATTTACACAAGGTTTCTCTATACACCAGTCCTGGCTGTCCTAGAACTTCTCTATAGACCAGGCTGGCCTTGAACTCACAGAGATCCACCTGCTTCTGCCTTCAGAGTGCTGGGATTAAAGGTGTGCATCACTACCACCAGTCCAGCTAAGAGGTTGTTTTAAAAGACTAACTCCTGCCTGGGCAGTGGTGGCGCAGGCCTTTAATCCCAGCACTTGGGAAGCAGAGGCAGGCAGACCTCGCTCCTTTCTTTCCATCTCTTGCTCCTTTTCCTTAATTGAAAACCTGTCCTGATTATCTATTTTGTTGGGTAAACCTGATATTATAGAAAAAGGTGCCAGGTTTGTAGATTTCATATAAAACTATTGTTAGATCACATGCGTGCGCGCGCACACACACACACACCAGCAGTTGTCGTATGAGGGTAGGAGGAATGGAGAAGTGAAGAGAGTGGATATGAAAACCCTTTTATTTTTTGGGCTCAAATAAAGAGAACGTGATACTACTCTACAGAGAAATTCTGTCTTTAGACTAAACCCCTCTTCTAGTTGCTGTTTCAATGGGGATCTAGTCAGGGTTTATGTGGCAGCCCAGAGCATGCATGTCCTCTGCATAGAGGTCACACTGAGGGGGCCCTTCTGTCAATGAATTGCATTTCAGAGCCTTATTGACACTTGTGGGATTGAATCAAACATAACACTTCCCAAGGCTGTCCTCTGGAAGAGGGAACCTCTTCATTAAAGTTGGTGCATCTTATTGTTTTTGAGCTTTAACCAAATGCTCTGCTAAGGACACCTTTAGTCTATTAGAGGCATTTTCCAAAATGTTAGTCAGATAAGAATTATTTCCTTCCCCAGTTCCTTCCTTCCCTTCCTTTCCTTTCCTTTTGGAAAGATTTCTTTTTAACTGTATAATCTTGCCCTTACAAACCATGCAGTACTTTGTCATTTAGGGATTTCTCTAAAACTCAAGTGCTTCTGTGGCAAATTTAATCACAATACCAGGTAACAGAGATAGAGATACTGGGTAGAATCCTAATAGTAGTGGTATCTGTATCTCCAACAGCATTGCTAAGAACTAAAATTTTGTAAAACAAAGCAGTATTGTGTGTTCTTTGTGATGAGGAAGCACAACATTTTTTTTATCAAACTTTTAGAAATGCAAAGGGAGAATTTGAATAGGGACAGTAGGATTTTTGAGACTTTCTTTTCCTGTGATGTTTACCTGGATTAAGGAATATTTACTTTTCCTGGCTAGTATAATGCAAATTTGAGTCTTATAGTTATTTTGTCTAAAGCACTATCTTTTCATCTCGTTATTGCAGCAGCAGTTCCTGTACCTGCTTCCTCTTCAGCTGGAGAACTGAGAACTGTAGAGGAAGTATTAGAGATAGAGTGAGCATCTGACCTGGGGCTTAGGATTCCATTTATCCTATTGCAGAACATAGGCCCTTGGAAATTCTGTGAAGTGTACTCTACAGACATGGTTTTGCTTTTAACTGTGATGACAATATAATGGATCAAATATATTCTTTTTAGGAATCATAAATTCTTATTGGAGTCTGAGGAGGTATCATGTTCATTTGTCAACATGTCAATCCAGGGACACAGGTGCAGTGAATTTATGGGGGAGTGCCTCATGTTTCTCCCAAGCCACATAAATGTGAAGCAGAATTCATTGAAAAACTGTGACTTTAGATTACTTTTCAGATGAAGAGCAATTAAGATCTTTCTGTAGCTGGCATTTCCCTGTTATTTTTCAGGTTTCCTTGTAGCATGGGTGAAGATCAGGTGCAAGAGGACATCAAAGCAAGTATGGAGACCTGTAGATGTCTTCTCAGGAAAGAATACTATGCATTTCTTCTCTGGCAGAGAGTAGTTTACATTTTAGTCAAGTGCACGATTAACTTTGACATTTGGAAATAGAACTTCATACAAAAATAAGCATGGTAGTTTTGCATGTTTAATTAAGATGTTTAATTCTTGTCAAGGCTGATACTCCCCCCCCCCCATGAAGGGCAATATATTCTCAACTTCTGAAATTTCAGAAACCTGTACTTAACCTTTAATCGTCATTCCATTTACATGGAAATCTGATTAACAACTTTTAAAGTTCATGAGCTCCTGGTAAATGCAATTAAGACCTTTTTGGGGTTTGTTATTAAGAGCTGGCATTTAAAGAAGACTAGGATTTGGCTACTGTTACTGTCTTTTCTATAGCAGGATGTCTTAAGCAATTAGCAGAGAACATGAGGTACATGAATTGTACTGTATTGCTTCTGCGTTAACATAGTTGGTATTTAAATAGTTTGCTATCTTTTCCTTCTCTTTGACTTGCTTTCTAGTATGAATGTATTACAAAGTGGAGAGCGGTGCCATGGCTAATTAGGTGGAGGTGTGGTGCTCTGCAGAGGCATGTTAGGCACAGTCCTTCTTCATGTGGTATCCTCAACTCCTGTTTGCAAACATGCAGTCTCATATTGTGTAGAATCACATTCATCATCCACCTTTATTGAATTTATACTATTTCACCACTGGATAAATTATTGGAAAAGTAATTCAGGAATACAACTATTTTCAAAACTCAAGTATTTCAGATATTACGCTTGATTTATAGTTTCAGGAGGACAGATGGTTGGTACAGGCACATATAATATCATTTATAGACTGAGATATGTGGTGATGCATACAGGTTGATAGGCAAGTACCTCAAAGCAGAAAGGGTTATATTGACTCCTATGCTGTCTATGAAGCACAGTTTGTTTTTATTCCCTTTAGTAACAGAATTGGGCTCCATTTGATGAATGCATACAGTTAATAATGTACTCTATGTGTGTGGGACCACTAATTTTTAGTATTTAGATGATTTAGTATTTAGTAATAATGATTCCAGATATGAAAAGAGGCAAATTAACAATATATTATGTATACTTGAACATTCATATATTTTTCTACTGTGGAATTTTAATGAAGTATTTGAATGAAATAAAGTTAGATGAGAAAAGAATTCTAAAATAATTAAATTTCACAGCAGAATTACCCGTTTTCCAATTTTGGATCCTAGAGTTTCTGTATACTGTAAATTAATTTAAACCATGTAGCTCATTTGATTAACCTTTTAATTTATCATCAGCTTTATTTGTAGCAGATAATGAAATAATTCAGTTTTATGTTTTGAATAAACATACAACTTCAGTAAAATAGCATATGATTATGATAGACCTATTACAGATGTAAAATTTTATACTAGACGTAGAATCTTTTTTGAAAATGAAAGCATGCAAGAAGTCCAAAAATGAGTGATTTCATTTTAGTTTAAGTTATAAAGAATTTAAGAAGGGTATTTGAGCTTTATGTGGAATTGTTGTAATATAAGGTTTTAGGCAAAGTGCCTTGTTGTCAAGTTATATAAGGAGGTTAGTGATGAATAAAAATTAAATATCCAGCTGTATATTGTTAAATGCCAGGTCTGGAAAAACATCTGGTTGATTGCGATCCTAGAAGAACTTAAAGGTACAGAAAAGGTTTTGGGACCTGACTAGTTCTTATTGGAGCAGAAGGACATAGGTACCAATAAGACTGTTCCAGCGGGACAATAGGCATATATTCAGAGCAGGGGACTTAGGAACCTAATTCTGGATGAGCCAATTGAGGTTTTCTTTGTGGACTACTTAAAGAGGGGAGTCCCTTTATTTATCTCTAGCCAGGTACTTTATCCTTAGTGCTTTAAAACTTCATTACTTTCCTGTTTTAACTTCATTTCTCTCAAACCCCAATAGGACAATACTTAGCACAGTTCCTAGCATTCTGTACATACAAAATAAGTGTTAATTGAATCTGGATCTCTGCCTGTTATTTCGGAGATCTCATTTTGAATGAATTATACGCAATTTTTAATGTGTGTCAATAGTCACATGTTGCAGATAACCAATATGAAAGAGTCTTTAGCAACTAAACTGCTAATTGAAAATGCTGGGCCTTGGGCACTTAATTGAATAAACTGTCTCCAGAGAGCATTTTGGCTCTTTTCCAAGATGCATTAACTCTTTGGGGTCATTAGGGTAGCACTTATCGCATTGGAGCAGAAATTTAATAAATGGTACTCCCATGATGTGAGTAAATTAATGTACCTGAGACAGCCTGAAGTTTCACCATGGGTGCTGTAGCTGTACCCCGGGGAGTTCATCTGTAAATGTGGAACATCAGCAAGGAGCTGCCCTTTAGATTATATCACTTTCAATTTAGGTAGCCTACGAGCAAGCAACTACACTGCTTATGATGTCATGTTAGGTATCAGAGCTACAAAGAAAAGCTTTGGCTTGAACTCAGAGGGAAGGATAAAAAAAAAACCCATAAAAACAAAAAAACATAAAAAAAAGAAAAACGAGCTCCTGTAGGAAAAAGCTGTGGAGAAAGTCCAACTGCTGTATAGGTTTTATTTTATTTATTTATTTATTTATTTTAAAGATTTATTTATTTATTATATATATAGCATTCCTTCTATGTATGCCTGCACGCCAGAAGGGGGCACCGGATCTCATTACAGATGGCTGTGAGCCACCATGTTTTTGTTGGGAGTTGAACTCAGGACCTCTAGAAGAGCAGGCAGTGCTCTTAACCGCTGAGCCATCTCTCCAGCCCTTCATTTATTTATTTATTTATTTATTTATTTATTTATTTATTTATTTATTTATTTATTTATTTATTTATTTGCTGTATAGGTTTTAACTGGAGTGAGCTAGTTGGGTTCATAGGGAAGATAGACAGTACTCTCCTGGAAGGCAGGAATCATGACTATCTATACAGTACTTTTATTGAGATTTATTAGCTCAGTGTATACCTCTACATAATAAATATGAATAAGTGTATGAGCTAGACAAACAAAAAGCTTTTTAAAAATGCAATTTTCTTGAATGTTTCATTTTCTTGCCATATGAGTATGAAATACTTATTTCTACCACCAACTTAATGTTAGGCTTTTCCATTTGGCTGTGAGCCTATGGAATAGTAGTAATTTGACCTACTCTCCAATGTGCTGTACACTTACATTTAATAGCAAGATAGATATAGCTCGTTGTCATCATAAGATCAAGGAGAAGTGAAATAAAAAGATCACTGCACAAATAACACTGACAAGAATATGGAGATAATACTACCCCAAGAAGCCAAAATGTGAAAGCTTCTCTTTTCTCACACATGGAAAGGCATCTTCTCCTTGCTTGTGGAGTCATATTAATTCTAAGCCTAAAACTTCCATGTTTATTTTTAGAAAACTTGGCATGCATAACTACAAGCTTCCCACTGGCAATATACTAAATAAATAAGATTAAATGGTGAGTGAGGAGTTCCTTTAGGATGTTGTTACCAGTGTTTCAGCAATTTTTTATCATTGCCTTTGCATCACAGCATTTCTAAACAACACTGTAGCAACTGCTGATAGTACAGTAGCAGAGTTGTCTAACTTAATTTCAATTTCTATATTCTTTATAGCTGTATATATCTTTGCTTTGTAGAGAGAGCCACTCAGCATTGCAGGGCTTTAAAAAGTAAAATGAATCATGGTATCATTTCAAGATATATAGATTTCAATGTTCTCTTCATCTGTTTTTTTGTGTTTGTTCTCTTCAGTCTGACACATTAAAATCTAATAAGCTAAATGTAAGACACCTACAGACTTTCGCATGTTTTTTAACTCTAGAGCATTAAAAAAACTATTATTGCTATTTAAAAGGAAATAGGAAGGAATCTGGAAGCTGAGGGATATGGGATTATCTTGTATTGATTTTCCTATATGAATATATTTTATGTTAAATGTAATGATCTTTGTCCCCGATCTTAGATGTTCTGGTCTCAAATGTCTTCAATGAAATGAAATTTTGAGCTTCTGGGTATATGCTTAAAGTTTGTATGTGCAATTTAGAATATATGATTCATTGCCTATTAAGATATAGAATCATCATAGGAAATTCTATAGTTTTATTATTTATTTTAGTATTTGATTCTTGGGGTTTAGCATGCTCTGCCAGTGAGCTGTACTCCATGCTACTAGTTATGTTTACATTCAGGTATCTGATGTTTGTGTCACGATTTTAAATTAGAAGACTTCACTTACCCGAGTCAGTTACTTTCAAGCAGTTTATGAATAGGGACTTTTATAGTTGTTCTTTTTTGAGATATTTAAAAATGTACCTTTCCTAATCTTGTTATCAAGAGAAATGTTACTTGATTTAAAAGCAGTCTAGTTTCTAGCTAGCTCACATACACAATATGTATATGCATACACACACAAGTACATATACATACAATAAACAGGATTGGTAGCATAGTTAAATACAGTGAAGCAAACTAATGTCACAGCCATTTAGTCTACAATTCAGATCATGCCTGTCTCTTTCAGATTTTACTTGTCTTACAGATTTGTATACTAAGGACTAATTTGTACATTGTGAATTCTCTACTTTGTGGACTGTCTTCAGCTCATATATAACAGCCTATGTATTATCACATATTTTTATGCCTAAATTTAATATATAAATAGTGCTGTTTGTTGCATGACTCTACAGTAGAAATAAATAAATATAATACTTTAAATTAAGAGCTGGCAGTATGACTCCTTACTTAACAATATGGATAATGGTGCTTTCGGAGTTCAGAAAAGGGAACAACTTGCTGAGATTGGCCTGAAAAGGAGTTGCTAAAGAGAAGACATTGGCACTACTCTTGGAAGGATTTTTTTTACTAGAGCTAGGGTGATCTAGACTAGGATTCCAGAAATGATAAGGCACATAAATATCTAGGGAAAAATTGAAGTAAGTGACTTGATTGGAATATTGGGTTCACATTGCTGGGAGGAATAAAGTACAGTTCAAAGGAAATACAATTTTGAAGCCAGATTGTTGGCCTGTAAGTACTGGAATTATAAGAGAAGCAGAGAATTGAATGAGAAAAATTATATGGATGGACTAAACTGTCAGAGGGGGCAGGACTGGCAATAAGACACTCATTAATATATGAGAGCATGTGAGGCAGCATCAAAATGCAGTTCTTTTTTGGTTTTTCAAGACACGGTTTCTCTGTAGCTTTTGGAGCCTATCCTGGAACTAGCTCTTGTAGACCAGGCTGGACTGAAGACAGTCCGCAAAGTAGAACTCACAGAGATCCACCTGTCTCTGCCTCCCGAGTGCTGGGATTAAAGGCGTGCGCCACCACTTCCCGGCCCCAAAGACAGTTCTTAGGTGTAGGAATTGTGTTTGTAGATGTATCAGTTGGGACTGGGCATCACACAACCTCTACAGTTTGATCTGTTATGATTTTCTGTAACGATTCCCATTTGTTGCAGAGAGAAATTTCTGTGAAGGGAGATTAGAACTACACTTATTTGTGGGAAAAAGGATAAGTATTTAGAGTATAGTTAGGAATTATGATGGTGTAGTAAAGTAGTGGTTGTAGGTTCTCCTCTGAGATTCATGACTTTACTAGCCCTGGGTAGTTGGCTCGGTTTCTTTGCCAGCCCCAAGATCAGATACATCTGTGCACATTCACACATAAACACAGGCGTGCACATACATACTATGGATATGTATATACGTATATGTACATACACACATATATACACACAGCTAGTATTATATAAATTGAACAGGTTATATTTTTGGATTCAGGAATATATATCATTATTTCATATTCAAATTCATATAGAGAACAAGGGGGTTCCTAGGGATATTGGAAGGAGGAAAGGGATGCGTGATTTATATTATAATTAAATATTATTAAAGTAGTCCTGCATTTAAATCCAGAGGTAAGTGATAAAAAGCCTGTAAAAATGAAAAGGCAACAGAAGGAATAGCTGTTTGTATCTGATGAAAATGATTTGTTTTAGCAAAGTTGATTTTGTCAGTGAAATATGTACTGAGTAATGTCGTGCATACACTCATAGAAATGAGTATAATTTGTGAGAGAAATCAGCAGTCAACCATATCACGACATAGGAAACAATACATGTGAAGGCTACTTTTAAAACTTTGGAACCTAAAGACAAAAAGGAATTAGAGATTACAGATAAGCACATAATGACCGAAGGTAAATTTTATTGAGAAGATGGTAGTAGGACCTGTTTGTAGATAGAAATAAACTGGGGAAGAGAAATAGCCCAATGAACAGTGCTGCAAAGCCATAACTCAGGGACGTTACTGATGTGGAGAAAAGGAACACTGATCTTAAGATACCTGAGTTTGGGGGATGTCCATTAGTTATGCCTCCTAGGTCAGTGATTTATTGTGGAGTCCAGTTATTGAAGCCTGGGACATTAAGTGCCTCACAAGAATTACTTGGTTTAGTGTAGCTTTGTTTTTGCAGGAGCCATTCTCTGTTTTGTTGGTATTAGGCCAGAGCTTGGCTGATATAATGAGTTGATAAAAACCTTCCTATGCTGTATCACTTTGAAATTATTTTTGAGTTTTCTAGCTTTCTTTTGATCGCAGATAGCATAATATCTTACTAGCAGCTATCACAATCTAGAAGTTGATCAAGTTCCTCAGTTGAGCTGTCCATAGAGACTCAACTCAGTTTCTTCCTGATACCGGACAGCTGAGTGATGTTTATTAGGGGTGATATTTGTTACTATTTTATTTTATGTACTTGCTGGATAATACTCCAATGGTCTTGTAAGTAAGTACAGCATTTTCCTATTCTGTTAGGATATTTTGTGGTTTTCCTGTACAATTTTTATTATACAGAAGCTATTGCTACTTGTAGGACTGTTCTTAGTAAGAATTTCAATGTGTAGGACTATGCAGGGAGCATCCTGGTCATGAACACGGGATTTGGTGTCACTCAATCCAAGTTGAAATTGGTCCATTTGCAGCTTTAAGACCTAATACTAATTCCACTTCTTTAAGTATAAAGTAGAATTCAGACTTCATAGATTTGAGACTCAAAAGAATGCTAATGGTTAAAAGATTTTTAATGTTTAAATACTGAGTAGTGTGTGTTTGTTTGTGGAAGAAGTTTAGTCACCTTCAAAGTTACTAAATCATGCACATAGGCTTCAGAAATGCCTTTAGTTTAATGTTTAGTGAGTAAATAAATAGTCAGATGAGATCTTGAGTCTCTCAAAATCAATGCCTTGACTCATGGGTAGTTTTTCTATGATAGAAATGCGTTTAGCTACTTTAGCTTTATTAGGTATTCTTAAGAACTATTGGGATTTCTGTTCCAAATTTGTATTTTTTTTAATGAATGTGTTTAGAATTCTGGTAGCCATAGTTGATCTAGCACAGGCTCCAGTCCTTTTGACTCTACAGTGAATTTTATAAGGAGTACTGTTAGAAGTAGTTGAACACAAAAACAGTTGCTCTTTTCAAGATTAATAGCAGCCCTGGTAAGTCTTTTGTGGTTTGGAGCATTCACTTCTTAGGCCCATGTCTTTGGTCTTCTTTGATAGGTTTATTGACTTGTTTTTATCTACAGTGCTGGCAGAGTGAAGTGTCACAGAGTGGACTCTGACATTAGTCAACCAGGAACTATTTTGCAGCTCCTGAACTTCTCTGAACCCCACAACCTAATACATCTAAATATATTAGTACCTTGCCTAGAGTACAGTAATCCCTAAGCAAATATTAAGCCATTGCCGCTAATGCTGCTATACTTTGGAACAATGAGGATTAAATGCTAAGTAAAGAAGAATTTTGACTAATTCACTCAACATGCTACCTGGCATGTTCCAATACTCACAACTTCCCATTCATTGTGAATTGCTAACAGGTATATGATTCTATTGCTGTAATAAAGCTTTCCTATATCTCTGACTAGAAGAATGAATATCTAGGTTAATATATTCTCAAAGTCCCTGATGAGGTTTTAGAATTATATTTGTACAATAGCACATGTGTAAATTCAACTGCTCATCTAATTGTACAGATGCTGTTGACTGAGTACTTGGATATGAAAAACACACGTACTGCATCAGAACCATCAGCTCAACTAAGCTATGCCAGTACTGGACGAGAGTTCGCAGCCTTTTTTGCCAAGAAGAAACCACAAAGGCCAAAGAATTCACTTTTCAAGTAAGTATCCCAGTATCAGAGAGAGAGAGAGAGAGAGAGAGAGAGAGAGAGAGAGAGAGAGAGAGAGCAAGCTGTGAAGAGTCAGTTCTGAGCAGGAGGGCTTCTAAGGCATCCTTAGCCATACAGATACTGCCCTGATGCAGTTTGTAGGAAGTGAACATAGTCTGTTTTCTTTCCTGTTGTCTGTGTCAGGTGGAATGACTGTTATAGAATTGCTATTGGACTACCTATAACGCTGAGTACATGTTTAAAGCTTGATTCTAGAGAATTTTATAGAAAATTAAGGAAAGCGAAATTTCCCAGGTGTTTCTGGAGACTTTTATAGGAAATGAAATATGTCCTCCCTGAAAATCAAGCTTCAAGTGCCAAGAAATAACCCTTGTTAATAGAGTTATGCAGCTTTTCCTAGCTGAGCAGTATTGGGCTTTATGTGGTTAGATCCTTAATAAAGGAGCAATCCAAAAGGTTTTAAGTTTTCCTAATTATTATGTTAGTGAACTCTACCAAGGCATGTGCTCAGAGTGTGTATTTCTTAGTAACAGTTAACTGCTTATAAGTTAAGACTGATGTTGATATTACTAATAGCTGGTGCTGATTAAATGCTTTTTATGTACAGGGCTTTACACACTGAGTTTATCAAAGTGATTCCAGTTAAGCAGTTTAATTCGGTATTAACAAAATTTCAGCAACTTTAGCAACAATATAGAACCCTTACTCCATACTTAGTGCTATAAATATAAAAGTCCTCACAAACAAAAACTGATGTATGAGAGAAATTAAATTATGTAAAGTAAAAGCTAGCAAGTGCCAGTGAAGATACAAACAAGGAGAAGACTCACTCTGGAATCCAGTTCCTGTCTCCAGCTGGTTGAAAATAAAACATCTTGCCAGAGTGGCACCTGCCTTCAGTCCCACCACTCTAGAGGCAGAGGCAGGCGAATCTCTGAGTTCAAGGCCAGCCTGGTCTACAGAGAGAGTTCCAGGACAGCCAGAGCTACACAGAGAAACCCTGTGTCAAAACAAAACAAAACAAACCAACAACAAAAAAACCCAAAAAAGAAAAAGCCTTTTAACACAACACAACTGACAAATCACAGTAGCAGTAGCCTGTAGAGACATTCTTGCCAGAGATGCTGAAATAAGGACATTAAAAACAACAGGTGAACAACACTTGTCAAGGGCCAGTATGTCTATGGCCTGAGTTTAACCATATTCATATTCTGTTCTCATCCTTAAATCTGAATGATGACCTTCATAAACTGCATAATTTTAGTTGCCCAAAGGAAAAAAAAATTAAGAGAAATAAGCACGTTGTATATGTTTTATTTGTTCGGTCCATGGGGGTTGCACAAAGATGGGGACAGACCACTGAAGAATAGTAAACCAGAAGCAAAGTTTATTCCAGGAAAAATTTTTTAAAAAACTAAAAAAAATAAATCTCCATGTGGTACAAAAATTTTATCAGCTAGCTGAGACCACAGACAGAGATGAGTTTGTAAGGACAGCTTCTGAACCCTCCGTCTTATATTAAGAAGCATTAGGCAATTAGCAAAAGAGTTTTTACAGTTTGGAGGTAAAACTCAGATACAAATTGCCCTGCTTTACAATTTCCATTAATGGAGTTTTTCATTTAAGCTCCTGTTTGTATTTAGCCCATTGTTTCTCTCTGGCACTTGCTGATGGTGTTCACTGAAGCTCTGCATTCCCCTGATACTGCCACTTTTGCATAGCAGCAAAGGGTATGGGACAATTTAAAGCCAAAAAGTCAAGCCACTTACATCCTATCATTTAAAAGTTAACTCAGCTCACATCAGTTGCTGGTCTTGAGTGGCCAGGGGGCTATCTAAAAGCTGATCCTCAATTTGTAGAGCATCCCTCAGTTTGTAGAGGGCTGTTTTAGCTTTGCAAGTAGAGCTATTTGTAAAACAAAGTAAACCGATGTTAATAGTTAATCCTTTAACTGCTGAGAAAGCTGCTGACAGATTGCTCTCATTCTCCTAGACTTACAACTTTATATTTCTTTATTTCTACATTCTTATTTTTGGAATCTACAGTTTTAAATTCTTATTCTTGAGCTCTTCATTATTTATTTCATATTTTTACTTAGTTTTTTAGTTTTTGAAATTTGCTTAATATTTAAACTCAATTATAAATATAACTTTAAAAGCAATAAACATATATATGCATGTATATGTAAGTATGTATGTATTATTTGTTTCCCCTCCCCCATTGCTTAAATGGTTTTGGTGCCCTTCTCTCTCTTCAGCCTTGTACTCCTGTTTTGGGTACATATTACTTTCATATTCTTATGTCACTCAGTCCCTCCCTCCTTCCCTCCCTTCCTTGTCTTCTCTCTTTTGAAAGCTTCTTTTACCCTTTGCTCTATATACTTTTTCTTTTTGTGATAAACACTAAGACCAAAAAGCAAATTTGGGATGAAGGGCTTATTTGGCTTCAACTTCCACATTAGTCCATTTTTGAGACAGTTAGGGCAGAAACTGAAGCAGGACATGTGGAAGAACAGGATAGCACTGCTTACTGATTTGTTCTTTCCCTCTGGGTTTCTCACGTAACCTTTTAATACAGTGCAGGCTTACTTTACTAGGCATGGTAACATCCACTGTGGGCTGGTCCCTCCTTCACCAATTAGCACTCAAGAAAATGCCCCACAGGCCCATCTGATCAAGGCTTTTCTTCATTGACATTCTCTTACCCCAGGTTTGTGTCTTATTGACATAGTACACCCTTCTAGGCTTATTGCAGATAACAGGCTTTAGTGTTTAATATGTCATACTCTCAACCATCACTGTCTTCAGCCTCAGACCATGCAAACACATTTGGTCATTAGCATTGGCTAAATTGTGGTGTAGGGGTGGGGGGGTGGGAGAAAGAAACGCCCCTAATTGTTAGAAATGCAGAAAAAACCCTAATTTAAATAATTGTTATACATTTATTATTATTGGTCAGTAGTAAAACTCATCCTTGTCCCAGAACTGGGCAGTTGTACAGATCTGCTCACTTTTAACATGGTTCTACTGTTAATTAGCCATGCAGGCCTGAGTAGGTCTCATGTCTGAGCATGCCTCAGTGCCTTTGGCTATAAAATAAGGAGGTGAGACTGAAGAATCTCTCATGCCATTTCTAGTATAAAATTATCTCAATCTGTGACTTGTTGCAAACATAAAGAGAATCATGAATAGCAAGTCTATCAAGTCATAAAGGACTCAGATTGTGGAGAGCTGTAATCCGTTCCTATCGAATCTGTTAAGGACTTTATTACCCTCCTTAATTGCCCTTGGCCAAGGTTAATTGCGTTTAAGTTCTTTTTTATTGTACACCACAGGCTTCTCTATTCTTCCATTGAGAGTTTGTTTTTTCCTTTGCCATCTTTGATCAATAGCTGTCAGCAGGCTTTTGGGAGGTCAGTGGCTTCTTTTCTGCACTTGACTGGCAGGTGGCACTTTTTAAGTACTGCACGCTTTGCCTTCCTGGATCTTTGTGCCTCTTAGTTGCTGGTAGGGTGTAGAGAGCAGATCAAGTAACTGAAGTATTTCCTTCACAGGCTGATACTCATCTTGGTATTCATCTTCCTTGTCAAGGACTGGATAAAAAAGACATGATTAAGAAAATGATGCTCCTTTCTTGTTGCTAGTTACTGTTGCTCTCTCCTTATGCTGTTGACCCATTAGTGGCAAAATTGTTAGAAGGATTCCTTCTTTTGTCAGCTTCTTATTCTGGCTTTGAAAGTCTCAGATTTAAAATGGAATCTGTCACTCATCAATGACTTGCTATTTGATATAGTCATAATTTTACTTTGTTTTATTTTTACCTGTAAGCTATTCTTTATGAATAATTTGATTTGTGTTCCTTGTTTTAGTTTTTAGAGATCCATTCTTTACTGTAACAAGTCTATTTCCCATGTTTCTGACCTTTGTAAACAATTCCTGGAGAATATCTAATGCTGTGTGGCAGGCCAAAAACTAGCAGTCATTTGGAAACAGTCTTTTTAGAATATTTAGAAAGAAACCAATGATGCCTTGCTTTTTTGATTTCACTTGTTCATTTGTAGAGTCTCTTATGCACTAGTCTTTTAACTCAACAGTTCAGAAAGAGAACTGCTCTGAAGAGCCAATATATCTACTGAGGCAGCCAGTAGTCAATGATGGGTTTTGATTTGGGCACTAGCATAATTAGGATAACTTGGTAGGATACATTTGTTGTTGTATATCTAGGCATCCTGGCAGATGATGACAAAGACTACATTGATGGTAATGATGATTTGAAGGTAAAGGGAAGTGGAGGTAGGTCAGGATTAGTCTACGTGGACAATGAGAACAACATTCAAATACTAAAGGAGCAGTAACAGGGATATTGCTAATAAATTAAGGGTTGGGCAGCTATCTCTGGCTTTTCTATGGTATAGCAAAAAAAAAGCCATAATTATAATTGTTATACCCCAGGAAATGTTTTACACACCAGAACACAATAGAATAGAATTTTTGGGAGTACATAGTTAGATGCCATTTATGTGGCTTAACCATGTGGTACTGTGTGTTGCATTGTAGGTTCGAATCATCCTCACATGCTATCAGCATGAGCGCCTATCTGCGAGAACAGAGAAGGGAACTCTATAGTCGGAGTGGAGAACTGCAAGGTAGGTGATTGGATTTCTCTAGAAAAATCAATTTTCGGGAGGACAATCTGCAATGTGTATAGCATGTGAGTTTATGTTCTACATTTATAAAGTTTTGCTTAGATAACAAATTTTAACGAATTAGTAATCCTTTTCCAGTATCATTCCCCAACATCTGCTATCAAGCTTCTAAAACTAATACTGTGCCTACCAAGAATGCATTGCCACTGAGGTATGGATTCTAAGCAGATGAAATGAGACCAGCTTGAGTCTGTTCACAGTTAAGTAGGATGCTAGTCTGTTATGGTGGCCACCATGGTTTCCGTTTGCTTACTGCTTTTAAAGCCTTCTTGAGCATGGCAGGTGAAAAGGGCACAGGGATGCTTCTGAATAGTATGCATTAAGCATTATACTTTGATATTAGGCTACTTGGAACCCATTTGTTGTTACTAAAGAGTTTTATTTGCAGAGTACAATGCTTTGAATATAAATTATAATATAAATAAAATAAAAATCAAGGTGATGACATTTCCTTTAGTGACAAAAAATAGATAATAACTATCTAGGGTTTCTGTTGCTGTGAAGAGACACCGTGACCTTGGTAACTCTTATAAAAGAAAACATTTAATTGAGGCTGGCTTGCAGGTTCAGATATTTAGTCCGTTATCGTCTTGTTGGGAAGCATGGAGGTGCATAGGCAGATATGGTACTGGAGAAGGAGCTGAGAGTTCTACATCTGGAACAGCAGGCAGCAGGAAGACAGTGATACTGGGTCTGGCTTGAGCATCTGAAACCCCAAAAGCCCAAGCCCACCCTCAGTGACAGACCTACTTCAAGTCCACACCTCCTACTCCCTGTCAGGTAGTGCCACTCCCTAATGACCAAGCAATCAGGTATCAAATATATGATAGCCATTAAAAACTACTGTAGTCTCCTGGCACCTCATGTGCTTAGTGTGGACATGGATCAGCTGACTAACTTTTGTAAAGGTTTGATGGTGTTTGGTTTAGGAGCAAAAGTTTTTCTGGTGAGTGCTATTAACTCAGTAGGAAAAAAAAATCACACCTATTCACTATCTAAGAATGGCTGTTTCTTTTCAGATATTCATTAATATGGCTGTTCCAAGGACCACCCCTCACCCTTGAAAAAGTCTAATTGAGTAGTTCAGTCAAATCATAAGAGACTGTTCAAGATTTCTGACTCTTCTATTAAGGCCACATGGCTTCAGGCTTCTCCTCCCAGTGTTTTGGTTCATGGGGTCATCAGCTTTTCCTTCTGTTGCAAGAGAGCAGCTAAGAAATCAGCCATAACAACCATCAAAGTGACATTAAAAAGCTCAAGTTTTACAAAGTTAAGATCTTGCCAACATGTTAGATTTATCATGCAATTAAAAATGTTCCTTAGACTAACAGTGCACTAGGGAGAAAATGAATTTAAAAATGAGATTTCTTTGGTACTATCAGCCCATCTCAATTGGCTCTTACTGTTCTGGTACAGATGGTTCATTATATAGCCTGCTGTTGGCAGTCGGGACTGAGGAGGTGGGGGTGCTACTTCAAAGTGTGTGAGATAACAGGTGGAATCTAACTTGTATATGTGTCTGTGTTAATCATTGGCTTCCTGTTGTTCTGAGGCTCCCTACTGCTCCATTGTACTGCTTAGACAGCATTGTTGTAGGTAAAGATGGATCTTAGTTTTAATGAACATTTAGCTTGAATATAGGTTTTTAAAATATGTTAATGTGCAGAATACTATAATTGATGAACACATTACCATATGAGGGTTGAGAAAAATCAAAATACTGCTACTCATGAGCAAATAGCTTACTTTAATCACTTAAACTGTGCCTCATTTTCTGACATAACAATTAAAGCTCTCTCAAATTCTGGCTACTTATGCAGGTGCTAAGACTATTAAGTTAGAAGTTTACACTGTGGGAAAATTAGAATAATATCAAATTAAAGTAGTGCTTGAAGTGTTAGCATTGAGGGAAGGTTACTTTTGCTTCAAGATTCTTCTGCTTTCAACTCTAGTCCATTGAGCTGATGCTCCTCCAAGTCACAGCGACTTCCATCATGGCAGACTCCTGTGTTCGCTCTCACTCTTCTGCATTTGTCTTCTTGTTCTTTCAGCTGCTATTTGCCATTTTTGACTCCTCATGTTTTTGTGAGGATTCTCAAGAACTTGTTTTCTCAGTGTTCAGTCCTGGGATTTCTTCTCTGCTCACGCTCTAATTCTCCTGAACTGTCATCAGTCCAGTCGAGGCTTTATCTCGTCCCTAGAAATAGTAGACCTCTATATCTGTGTCTCCTGCCCATTACATGACAGTTCCCTGATCTCCAGCCTCCTGCACCTGTAATTATGGAACATAACAGTAAAACATTTCTGTCATCACATCTTATTGGGCATGTCTTGTTTACATTTAACTTGTTAGTCTATACCTCCTTCTACCCCGACTTCAAATCTCACTATTTATATTTGCAGTACAATGCCCAGGATAAAGCTCCTATTAAATTAGGCTCTTTAAAATGTAGGATGAGAACTTGTGATAATGGAACTTGTATTTGCCATACATAAGCACACACAGTTTTGTGTGTGTGTGCTTTTTAAATAATCTGCTTACAGATATTTACACATCAGAGTGAAGAAAGTTTTTATCTTTATTTCCTTGTTGGTAGGCATAAGTTAATCTATTTGAGAAATTCTAATAAAAGATTTTAATAAATCATAATCTAAATCCTGTGATTTATCTTCCCTTAGTTTTCAAGATAATAAGACTCATGAATGGATAGAGTTTATTAATGGCCATTGATTCAAGTAGAAATTTATACTGTTTTGATTAGTTTCCGTTTTGTCTTGGCACTACTTAGCTTCGTATTTGTGCTCAGTGATCTTACCTTTGGAGTGCCAGCTTTATTCCTGTCAATTTAAGGAGTGGCATTTCTTTAGTTGTGACATTAAAAGACTGCAAAGCTCCAACTACTGGAGAATTGGCTGTCCTAAAAGACTTTGCTCTACATAGTATAGGAGTATTGGCATCAAGGAAAACTGGACTCTTTGACCTGAGCTGCTGCTGCTGCTACTCCTACTACTACTACTGGCTCCTCCTCTTCTTCTTCTTCTTCTTCTTCTTCTTCTTCTTCTTCTTCTTCTTCTTCTTCTTCTTCTTCTTCTTCTTCTTCTTCTTCTTCTTCTTCTTCTTCTTCTCTTCCTCCTCCTCCTCTTCCTCCTCCTCCTTCTCCTCCTCTTCCTCCTCCTCCCCCTTATTCTTTTTAAATTTCTGAGGAGTTGTTGATGACTGGAGTTGTGAATGCTTAATGACACTGTATATAATTAATGTGTTTATAGTTGCCTTGCCTTCAAGTAAGACAACATTTGACATCCATTAACCATGGGGTGATTATCCTCTTTAGAAAAGGATTTATAACATCAGTCTCTGAAGTTGCAAGCTGCTCTATAGTGGAACATTAAGCAAGACATCATTTATGGGCACATTTTTGGGGACATTTTGGATGGAGTGAGGTATGGTATTTAGTGCAGTGATTTTAAACCCATACCACAAGAAGCACTTGTCAAACTTCATATCCTGAAATTTGATAGAGTTTTCTTTGAAGTCTTTTAATTTTACTTAATGACTTTGTTAATAACTGTAACAATATTCAGAGCACATATAAAGAAGTACTTTTTTCTTTTGAAGATTGTATGTAATTATTTCAAAATAACTTTAATCTTTTATATTATTTTTTCTGCTTTAACATCTAATATACTGTAAAAATGGATTCCATTTTGTATATTTATATCCTTGCTTTTAAAAAGAGTGATCTTAACTTACTTAGTATGGTAAGATTTGTTGAATAATAAACTTTATGTAGAGTTTTTGTAAATGCTAATTTCTTCATTTGTTTCTAAGAAGTAATAAATATACTTTCCTCATGTTATGAATAAATTTAATTCACTATGTGAAGTCATTTAAAAAAATAAACGTTTTATTCCAAATTTTTTATTAGGTTTATATAATGTGTTAGCCTCTATGTATGATAGAATATTATTTTATTTAAAAATGCTGGGCAGTTTTGAATTTAACTTCTAAAATCAATTTTTTTTGGAGGACTCTGGGTTCATATGGTTTCTTATTTACAAGGGAGTGGGATAGAGTTGCAATCGCTGTTAGTTGAGCCATGTGAAGGAGACTGAAATTCCTGAAAAATATGTATCTAGAAGGTGTGAGACAGTCGTCACAATGTGATGCTAATGACCTCTCTTGTTGTAAGGATCTTGGTCATTATGAAGAGCCTCACACTAAAACATTTCATTGTGTTCATTCATTCATTGAATTATGGGGGAGGTGGAGATGTTGTTAATGTATCCAAGTTTATAGCCATGTAGGTGTATTTATACCATTCTTCAGTAGCTCTTTCTTAAAAGGCAATTCATATAAAAATAATAAATTCTAATGTGGTCTTGCATTATGCCTTTTTAACATAAGGTAAAGTCAACTATTTTATTCTATTTTTTTTAGGTATTATTTTCGGTATTGAAAGTGGTATATATAGACCATGCTAGCCTTGAGCTTCAGATTGTTGTGTCTCTACTGCCTGCAGGTTGGGATTATAGGTGTGCACCATCTCATGCCTTCCTTCAACTTTTTAGACTTAAATAGTTTACTTAGCACAGTTCGTACTGAGGTGAGCATTTTCAGAAAACAGAAAAGACCATAACCATTATGGCAGATAGTGAACACAGTATTTACTAGAACTCATGAGAATGGCCTTTAGCAAGCTTATGACTGTGTAATAGGCACAATTCATAGGACCATTTTATATTTTCAAAATGAGGTTTGTATAAGGGAGGAATTATGTTATAAAGTAAACTATTAACAAAATTCAAAAGAAATTGATGCTAGCATGCAGGTAGTACTATGTGTAGAAAATAAAATAGTAGAATTTAGTCTTAGAACATATTTCAGAATTCACTGGCTAGCGCTTTCCAGGATTTATTTTCAGTGTAGAATCCTCTTGTTTAAGTCTGATTCCAGAGTTCAGAATAGAAAATAAATTAAAGTTAGCATAGTTTGATAAGAAGTATGTAGTTTCACCAGCCCACCTGCCTAGGCCTTTGCCTGACTTGCCCTTTCCCTTCTCAGTCTGGGTACCTGGATGACCATGATCAGCCTTTATACACTCACAGAAGCAGATGTGTCTCCATATACCTGGAAGTTAATACAGAGAAACAACATTACAGATTGGTAAAAGACAGACGAATCAACAAAGTTGATGAGATAATTGATTGTCTATATAGAAAAGGAGAAAAAATTGTGTTTGTTCCTTGTGCCATTTAAAAAAATATAAATTTCATGAATCGAGAACCCAAATATGAAAAGTAAAATGTATTCAGAAGACTGATCATAGCAGTATTGTCATGAAAAAAACTAGAATTGGCTCTCATGTTCATAAACAGGAGGATGGTTATATATAAAGTACAATAGAGTTATACAATAGAGTGATGTGTACTAATGAAAAATGAATGAACTACTGTACATTGAATCAGTTAAAATCAGCCACATAAGAAAACTTGTTCCCTGTCTGTCTCTCTTGTCTCTCTCTTTCATATAAATACAAATATATACAGATATATAATTTCATTTGGATGACAGTCAGAAGCAGGAAGAACTGAAAGTTTTTTTTTGTTTGTTTGTAATAAAACATGCAGGAGCTAAGCTAAGGAGGCACACAGGAGAAGTTCAGGAAAGTCCTCTGGAGTAAATAGAGCCTGTCTAATAAGAGCCTTGCTTATCTTTCTTATTTTTGTTTTAATGTTCAAAATCATACTATACTATTTTCTTTGTTATATATCTCATGTAAAGTATAAAAATGAACAGTTAATTAAAGATAATTTTAAAGCTCTAAAACAACACCATTTATCTAGTTTGATGTTCCCATGTAGAAATCCATACCAAATCTAGAGTTTCCTGACAGTAGGAGGGACTTTTTAAACCTGTACTGATCCCAGTGAAACCTCATTTCTCCCACAAATTTGTGATTGCCTCCTGAGCTCTTAGATGATCCAGATAGGTTACCAGAAGATAGTTTGTGCTAGCTCTGTGTCCTCTTGACGTACCTGTCATCTCCTCATTGCTGCCGTGTGTCATGCTTACCAAGACTGAGTTGTGGTCATTGTTAAACTGCATTTGTACCTTATGTTTTCTGTATCTGTGTATTTACTGATCCTGTACAACTTTGTGATATTTTCGCTTGTGCCAGGCACCCCTCTAGACCCTCAGGATACAATAATAGTTCAACTAGTTTTACGTTTGACATGCAAGAGAAAAGAAAGAGATTGTAAGCAATAGAGACTGACATTTAACAGCCAGCATTGTTTTCCCTTGGATCTGTTCTCATCCAGCTCCTGAATTTACATAATCATAGGGCTACATAGAATATAAGAATTCTAAACATTGCCTGCAGCCACCCACAAGCATATGATTTATTTCTTGACCTTAGAGTGTGAGGAAGAGAAATGGTGTTACTTCAGGTCACATGTGGAAGAGAAGGAACAGCCTTTCCTCCTCTTCCATCCCAGCATGTATATGAAGATAAGCTTATACTGGAATGTGGTGAGGAGATTCTTAGATAATGCAGACGCAAGGATACTATTAAGATCATAGAGGTAAAAAATAGAAAGATCCCAGTTCTCCATCTCCTACAGTGCCACACCGCTGAGGACTTCCTGGGCCAGAGCTACCATCCCACCCAAGAGAGGATAAATTCTCTGTTAAATCTCTAGCGTTTATTATTATTATTATTATTATTATTGTTATTATTTCTTTACTTCCAATCCTACTTAGTTCTTAATTAAGTTTTCCTGCCAAAAAGTAATGGCAGCCTTGTGACACACTGCATGGAGTTGTATGTATGCATATGCAAGTGCTAGAGAAGGCAGAGAGCTTTTCATCTATGTGGAAGTCTTTTCAGATAGAAAAGGGACAGGCATTTCAACTGTTGGGCCAGCATGAATAAATATGTTAAAGGGTGTGAGGGTTCAGACCATGACCTAGTTTTTTCTATTAATTAGGGAGCTCAGTTTGAATAGAGTGGTTTATAATCATTCCAATTTGTTACTTTTGGGAAACAGGTGATGCAGAGGACACCAGAGTAGTTGCCACTGTACATCCTAACATTCATGAGATTAAGGAACAGTTTTGGAGAGGTGATGATAGGAAGATAAAGAAATTAGCATATGAACAATTGCTAATTATAAGCATCCACTGAATTTTCTTACTGTTGTTCAAGTTGTATTGCTATACAACTTTATAAAGATCCATATAAGAAAAGTGACACTTTTATATACAACTATTATATTATTCTTTGAGATTGTGTATGGTATATGAGGCCGGGCTGGATGTACTGGAAGGGGTCATATCATGAAGTATCAGCCTAACCCATTTCTAAAGCACCTTGATGTAAAAATAGAATGTTCAGTTAGATTGGAAATAATGGTGGCAGTTTGGTCCTATATAGAGATGCCAGAATTCTTTGTGTTCACATCTGATTTCCAGCTCATGACTGTGGTGTGAATGAAAATATGCATTATGTTGCTTTGGCTTCCCCACAAATTTAAACTCAAAAAGCCATATTACAGTAATATATGATAGCATCTATGAATGCTGCATGAATATTGTAATAGTCATAATATAGGATGTTCACTCCTAGAATTGTGATGACATCTACTGAATTGCAGCCAGTTCATTTGCATATTCATGCCCACTTAGCTTAAATAAGCTCCTATTTGTTTGCACATTAATGTCTGGTTTCTGCATCAGTTAACTAATTTACATATCCCTGTTCAGTTGGTTAGTGACTTTCATGTGTTAGAGCATTGGTGTAGCTCTAGTGCTTTGAGCGACTTGTGGAATGTTATGATTTAATGGAGGAGCACCTATTACTCATTATACTTATGCAGCATGGACCACTTGTTTTAGGTTTCTAAGTTCTAGATTGCTTACTTGTAATATGATACTAACAACATTTACCTGCTCTTTTCTAGGGGTTCTGTCAGTTGCCACATTGACAGTAACAAGGTAGCATCAGTATTTCTACATCAGCCGTATTTTTGGATCTACCCCAAAGCCCCTACTCCTCTTACATAGGGAGGTGTAGTAGGCACCTGTAGGAGGCACACATGAAAACAGTCACAGTTCTAATGACAAAGGAGAAGAGAATATTTTTTGGGAAAGTTATGGAACAAAGGAAGAACTCTCTTCCTACACTGGGAAATGAGTTAACCAACTGACCAAGGGAGTTTAACTGACCAAGTGTGTGTGTGTACGTGTATGTACACCAGCTGCATTATGGAGAGGATATACCTGAGTACACAGATGTGGGAGTCTGCCCTGCTATTGCAGGCATTTTACTTTGGTTGAAGCAAGTGTATGAGGAAGATTGGACCTAGGTAAGGAAAAAGATGAATAGACCTCTAAAGACCTGCTTTAATATGATATAATATAATGTAAATGTAATATAATATAAAGGTTTGGATTTCCCTTATGGATGATCAGTCTCTGTAGGAGAGAATATAGTCAGTGTGTGTAGACTGAGGTTAGTGCAGTGGAAGTGGTGATAGTAGCAAGTTGTGCTTCTTGAAGACTATCCTAGCTTCTTAGGACAAGTGACATGAGGTTCAGAAGCTAATTTGAAAATGGTATCAGTTGGACATGATATTTTTTGTTGTGTTTGAGTGTAAGATATATATTTTGGCTCATTACCAGTTTCCCAATCTGGTGACTTGGGTATGATGTCATTTGTGAAATGAGGAAATGCGAATAAGAGAGACATTCCCCTTAAAATTTTATTTATATATTTGTATATTTATTTACTTATCGTATTTATGCATATGTGTGCGTTCTTGTGTGAGTGTATGTATGCAGTACATATGTAGATGTGTGTGTATGTACACCACGGCATGCACACAAATAAATGAGTGGTAACTTTCAGGAGATGGTTCCCTTCTTCTATCACATAGGTATTTATGTCTGGAGAAGTGGGCCCTGTGTGTATTTAGCTCAGGTGGTCAGGTTTGGCAGCAAGTGCCCCTGTGTTGTTGAGCTATCTGATTGTCTGTGGCTTAGATTAGTGTGAAGATACTGAATGTTTCTGTTTGCTTAGAGCTATCTAGTCTAATGACTAGTCTGTTACTCCAACTTCAAATGTTAGGCTTTTAGCAGTTTGTGATTACCTACCACCATTTTTACTTCTAAGTTCAAAGTGTTAGAGTTATGGCTATAATCTCACCCTCTTCCTCCTTTTATTTTTCAATTGCAAATACTATTCTGTTCTTTGTAAGCTTTAATTTATCTATTGATTGCAGGGTTGATTTTAATCTCTGAATTCTATAACTTAAAATTTTTATTCCTAGATACATTCTGTAGTATTAATGTTAGAATCTAGTAACCAATTTTTTTTAGTTAAATTTCTCTGAAATCTTGTGCATATTACTTAACCAATTTTTCTCACTTGAAAAAAGAACTAAAGCTTGGTTCTGCCTCAACTTGATATGCCAGGCTTTGTTGACCTCCCATGGTAGATGGTGTGTGTGTGTGTGTGTGTGTGTGTGTGTGCGCGTGCGTGTGTGTGTAGAAAGGAGTTGTAGGGGAAAATGGGAGGAGAGGAGGGAGAGGAAACTGTGGTTGGCTTGTAAAATAAATAAATTTAGAAAAAGAAAAAGAACTAAAATTATTCCTGCAAAGCTTGTTCATCTGGAAAGTTCCAGGTTCTTGGACTCTAAATCATTTGTTGTTTGTCTGCTCCTCAAATCAGCATCTTAAGGCTAGTTACAGGTCCAGATTGTGGTTTCTGGATCAGACTTACTACATGGGTGATGTCCAAATTATCTCTTCTGTATGTTGCTTCATTTCCTATAAAATCAAATTAGGGCCATAAAACAAATCCTTTGAAATTGTTTTAAAACAACATAAAATTTCCAAAAAGATTTCTATCAGATTTTTGATAAAATATCATAGATAAATGGATGGAAGGATGGATGGATGAGAGGAGGGGGAAATGCAGTAATCGCTTAGATTCTAGTTGTGGTTATAGAAGAGAATTAGGAGTGCCAGAGACTGTGGGCAGAAGGGCATGGATGTCCCAGCTCAAGCAACAATGGTGCCTTGATACTGCTTCTCACTGTTCGCCTGTGACCCTCCATGGATTTGATGATACCTTGGTTAGGAAGTTTTCCTTTTCCTAGTCCAGGGATTCACATTGTAATTTCTTAGAAATCCACTTTCACAGGCACTCTTAGAAATAACATTTTAGTAGCCATCTATCTACCTGAGTGTTGCTGTACATTAACGTTATCATCACTGAGTCAAGCAGTCATAATTATAGTTAATCTGCGATGGAAGTTTGTAGTTGGCTTGGGAGGCATGCAAAATGGACATCATTTCTTTCAGCATGTTTGCTGAAGGAATACTGATAGAAGCAAAATCATTAATGGATCAAACCATTCACTGAATTAGACTACATATACTGTGTAGACCCTGAGACTCTAATTGAGGATCCTTCAATCCCTTGAAAATTCTAATAGTTGATATTTTGCTTTAACCGTTAATTAGCATCTGAATTAATGAGTGACTTCAACCATATCTAAAAGTATTTAATCTTTCAACTCAGTTGGTGTAGTGTCTGTAATGTAAATGAATTTGTTATAACTTATTGAATTACATGTAAGTCACATGTTAGCATGGTTGGTTATTTTTCTCTGATGTCTAGGACATTGAAACAAAAACAAATATGTTGCCCAAGGGGAAGAATTAGCTTATTTTATAGTGTTTTCTATATTTTAAATGATTTCTTGGTGTAGGAGGGTCTTCTGTTTGTATATTGCCCTCATTGGTTAAATAAAGAAAACTGCCTTGGCCTTTTGGTAGGACAGCCCTTAGGTGGGCGGAGTAGACAGAACGGAATGCTGTGAGAGAGAAGGCAGTGGAGCAGACGCCATGCTTCTCCAACACAAGATGGACACCGGTTAGACTCATGCCGGTAAGCCACAACTCAAGTGGCGATACACAGATTATTAGAAATGGGTTAAACAAATATGTGAGAGTTAACCAATAAAAGGCTAGAGCTAATGGGCCAGGCAGTATTTAAATGAATACAGTTTCTGTGTAATTATTTCGAGTACGCACTGGGAGCCGGGCGGGACAGAACAAGGGGCCCGGCGCCGGGAACACAGCCCGAGCCCCTCTTTACAACAATTTCTGTTTAGGCTCAAATTATATTTGCAGTATTTTATATTTGAAATAAATAATTGCTGCAAGTATTTTATAAGTAATAATTAAAACAGGAATTTTACCTCTAGTAGACAAAGCATTTATGAGATAAAGGCTCTCTGTTCTTACTGCCTTCCTCTTAAACTTTTCTTTGTTGATATTATCAGCATTATATTTCACTTTTTAATTGAGACAAAATACTTTTTTATTTTACTCACAGTAAAATGTGTAAGGTGTACTTAGATGTTCAGCTTACAGCCATGAAACTATCTGTCAGAGAGAGGGATTTCTCCTTCGTGTCAGTTCAGTCCCAACTGTCAACACATTCTTGAGTTTTTCCTTAATGCTGTCACTTTGTTTTGCCCTTTCTCTTCCTCTATAGTGAAATAGTGTCTGTCTGTCTGTGGATTTATTTGTTGTCATGTACACTAATTCATTTTATTTCTATGTAGTGTTTCATTCTGTAGCTGCAGGAGAGTTCATTCTCATTTTAGTATCCTTCTAGTATTTCACTCCGAGCTTTCCGGTTATTCTAAGGACACTTTGGTACGTTGTGTGCTTGTCTCTTGAGTACCTGTAGGGATAGAATGCTGATGGATGAAATAGGCATTGTTTAGTTTTATAAAATAAGCCCGGCAGTGGTGGTACATGCCTATAATCCCTGAATTTGGGAGGTGGAAGCAGGCCTGTGAGTTTTGTGAGTTTGAGGCCAGCCTGGTCTACAAGAGCTAGTTCCAGGACAGGGTCCAAAGCAACACAGAGGAACCCTGTCTCGAAAAACCAAAACCAACCAAACAAACAAAAACAAAAAAAGCAAAAATCCATAATTATTTTGCAGCTATAGACATTTATTAGACATTGTATACAAGTTCCAGTTTTACATTTTCAATGCCAGGTGAATTTAGCTGTGGTCAGTGTGCTGCCTCCCTTACTTATAGGATTTCTTTTTAAAGAATCTAAGCACTCTCTTATGCTATTCTTTCCCATCCCATTTTGACAGACCTGCCTGGATATAGTTACTTACTGAATTTCAGACTACATATGAATTCTCTGATTTACAGTATATATTTTCATAGTAAATAATTTTTAAAAATTTGTCTTTCATATAGGACGTCCTAATTGTGTATATGTAGTTTTTATCTAGCGTTCTTAGATAGCCCTGTTTATTGTTTTTCTTGGGCCTTTTCTATTCTAGCTCTATTTAGATGTCACCCAGATAAGAAGGGACTTCAGGACTTCCATAGTGTTGTCATTTTCATGTACAGTCACTGCTCAGCCACATCCTTATCAGGCAAGCTGCTAAAGAGACAAGAAGCAGAAACCAGTTGACTTATGAAGTAATGTTTATGAGAAGAGTGACCGACATGTTAAGGGTTAGGGTGACTTCTGAGCAACATCCCATGGATAACATGGACCTTAGTCCAGAACCACAGGGAACAGAATTCTTGCTAGAATAAGTTAGGGAAAGGGCATTAGAACTTTCACGAGAGTGTGAGCCTGCACCTTCATTCAGGTGTGAGGATCAGGACTAGCCTCAGCTTGCCTGCGACTGTGCTCATGACCTGTGGAATATTGAATTGTGTTATTCTAAGCTCTGAATGCACAGTACTATGTTGTGTTATCTATTTGTAGGAAACCACCATACCACTTAGTCTTGATACTACACGGTCCTTCTCTTGGGAACCCCAAACAGTTCATGAGGATGTTTGTAAAGATTTCTCTTACTTTAAGAAGGAAGAATATGAACCTGTTCTTTTCTTTGTTCACATTGGTCCCAGCTCTTAGTCTTCACAGTTGCTTGCTGTATTTCCAAGACTTTATGACTTTGTTTATTTGGAAACTGATAGAGAAAAGATGCGAGGCTAAGAGATTTCCTATGAGATAACAGATTTTGAAAATATTTTATAGGATCTTGAAATATACAGTTAAACATAATTGTTATAGCCATCCAAGGAAAGCTAAACAGGTTGTATTGTTGTCTCTTTGGTCCCTCATAATGAACTTGTCTCATTCTAATTATTCAGCACCTTTTTTTGTTGTTGTTTGTTTGCCACTATCCCCAAACCTACTTCTTTTAGTGTGTCTACGTTCACTAAGTAGCACTCAGCACTGGCTTTTGACTCGGGAAGTTTACCTGGAGGAGCATCTTTACTCTTCCTCCTTTGCCCTGTGCTGAATCCATCACCAGATTGTCCTGATGGTACCTTCTATTGTTTTATGAAGCCAGTTTTGAGACTTCCTGTGCTTGAACTGGTCTTTGCAGTGATGATGGAGGTAGCTAGTGGGAGGTTTCCCCATGCTTTCTCTGTCAGTTCATGGTCTTGTAACATACATGCATCAGAGCTACAAATCACTGAGAAATGAGTGCTTTAAGTGAATAGCATTCACCCTTAGACAAATGAATCTTTCCAGGATACTGCTGCTATGTAATCATAGTGGAGTAAGACTTGTCTGACTTCCTTTATCTGTTTGACTTATTATGGTGTCCACTTTTATGAACACTCCACCAGCTGTTCTCATTGAAAGTTAAGACCCATCTGATCTGGTGCATTTATATTTTACTCGCGAAGTTCCAATGTCGTGTTACATTCATGTTTATTTCCAGTAATATTTGTGTGCGGAGAGAGGATAATAGCTGTGAATCTAAAAGGCTACTGGACAGAAATGTTCAATGTCCTGTGAAGTTGAGTACTTGTAATTCCATGCAAGTGTGAGGTTTGCTCTCACTTGTTGGGTTATAAAGATTCTTTATCTTCTTGTTAAGTATTCCAGAGGATACAATACTTTTATCCCAGTGCTTTGGCTGCATGAGAATATTGCTGCCTCTTAGAAGTTAGACTGATGCTCACGGACATCAGCTTTTAGTGCCTTCAGTGAGATCTATTTATTTTAGACTTACATACAGGAGTCTGTCTGTAGTGCTGGTGGCTAGGGAGGTCAGAAGATGGTGTTTGATCCCCTTCAGGTAGAGTTACAGGCTGTTGTGAAGTGCTGAAGGGGATTCTGGGAACTGAATTTCAGTCCCCTGTAAGAACATGAAGAACTTTTCCCTCCTAAGCTATCTTCTCGGCACCCAGGAAACTTACATTTTGACTAATTTACCATATGCCATTCAGTGACCTTCCGAATTTGACATGTAGTATCCTCTTTTATTATCATCACACTTTAATGATGGAAGTCAGCTCTCCATACTAGATTAGCTTCCATTGTAGTAATCATTATTCAATTAGTTACTTGAATTTATTTGTTTAAAATGTGTATTTATTACTTATATTCCATGTACCTAAGGGCCATATCCTTCAGTTCGTTGTATATACTGAACATCTAGTATATTAAACACCTCTGATAAATTGACATTTCACATGTGAGAAATTCAGCATTACATATTAAATGGCAAGGGTAATCAGAACCTTCAGTCTTCTCCCCTCATTTGCTAGTAATATTTGTTGAGATTTATGAATATATCAGATTAAATTATATTAAGGAGCAAGATGAGGAAAACTGATATATTGTGAGAGAAAAGGATAAAATTACAGAGATGAGATTTTTGAGTACATATTTAATTATTATACTCATAATATTTTGTTAAATAAGCCTTATTACCTCATTTTTATAGCTAAGAAAAAAACATGGCTTATAGAGATTAAGTAATTTCACCAAAGTCACAAAACCAGTACGTGACAATGTTCTTCTCTTGTGGTTTTCATGTTCAGAGGCTAGAAAATAACTTGCATTTGATATGCCTGTGCAATTTTTGCCCTGTGGTGCTAATATATAATCAGGTATTGAGTTTAAGAAATCCACCTCTGCAAACCATCTCACCATCAAGTGGCAGAACATTTTTATCAATAGAGTTTCCCTGTGACCTTAGAGGGTCTATATCTCTATCTTCTCAAGCCTTTCGTAAGTGCTGAAATGCTTTATGTCACAGTAGGTTAGCATGACATTTCTAGATGAAGTGAAATCATTAGTCTATGATTGTGAGACAGGCTTCTTTCTTTTCATCTAATGACTTCCCCCTGAATACTTGTGACTTAGTGTTTGTTTCTCTCATGATGAGGAGTGCTCTGTTGTGTGCATATGCTACATACTGTGTCCATTCAGTTGTTGATGCACATTGATTCTGTTCTCAGCTTTTCAACCCTGTGAATGGTATGTCACAAATTTTGTGTCCAAGTTTTTCTGGGAGACAAGCATTTTTACATCCATTACGAATGTATAGAAGTGGGATTGCTGTGTTGTACATGTCATTACTTTTGCTTAACTTTTTAAGAAACTGCCATTTTCCAAAGTAAGTGCATTTAATATTCCTACCTCAAGTGTATGCCAAAATTGATACTGTCAGTCTTTTCCATTCGAGACATTTGGATTGAGTATCTAGTGGGATCATTGTGGTAGTGTGTCCATTTTTAATGTAACTCATACTGATGTACTTATACATCAGTATGAAATGTCAATTTGAGTACTCTATTTCCAAATTAGAATCGACTACTAATGTTTTATTTTGTCTTGTATAATCTCAGAACTCTAATTTTGTGTCATTTCTTTTGGAATTAACTGAATACACCTCTAAGTTTTTAAAATATAGGATAAATTTATGTATCTATAATGTAAGCCCCTGGAAAAACTACATATGAATTTACTTATGTGTTAAATCGTGCTTATTAAAACATTATTCCTGTGTATTTGTCTAGTTCTAGAATCTTCTGAAAGTTTATGAGTTTGTCCTGAGGAAGTCCTACCAGAACACTAAACTTCCGGTTGTTAGTCTGCAGTAACCACAGGCCTCATGTAAAGTGCTACTTATTAAGACTTTCCATATCTGAGCACCACCGTGGCAATAACTGGTATACTGACAAGCATCAGATTAAAATTACAGAATGTAAGCCCCAATCCAAGGAAAATGAAGTTATGTATAGGTGACTTGTTTCATTTGAATTAACGAAAGGGCTGCTGGTGTAGACCAGCTGTGTTCTCTGATGACAAAAATGAGTCTTGACATTTTGGTTAATGAAAATTCAGTTCAGCACCTCTTAGATATGTGTGATAATACATCGTCAGTCAGAAGCAGATGGAAGGAAGCACAAACCTTATCTTATTAAAAAATAGTGTGACATGTGGACACTGCCTGATACCTGCTTTCTAGGGGGAGAGTATCAGGGAAACCCCTTTTAAAAATGCTAGGAATAGCTATTTTGTGGCAGGAGGGTGAGGAGATCTGACATTGGTGCATGACCTCTTTGACAGTTGCCTTTGTTCATGATTTCTAGTTTTGTGGTTTGTCTTCCTGGGTAGGGGGTAAGGCATGAAAGTCCTAGAAAGGAGACTCACCTTTTTTGGCTTGGCAGTATTAATGCAATCGTCTAGTTCATACCTTG
Organism: Ondatra zibethicus; assembly: GCA_004026605.1. Taxonomy (NCBI): domain Eukaryota; kingdom Metazoa; phylum Chordata; class Mammalia; order Rodentia; family Cricetidae; genus Ondatra; species Ondatra zibethicus. Next base: position 71,371 of record PVIU01007750.1, read on the forward strand.
TAAGCCCACTTATTATTTCCTCTAGTTTAGTGGATTAGCTGCACTGTCTCTTCAAAGGCTATCCAATCAAGGAGGGGTTATTAAAACCAGGGCGATTTATGACTGAGAATTAATTAGAGAAGCATTTTCATGCAAAACATCCAATTTTTTGATTAGCAGTGGAGCAGGGCCGCAATTAGCACTCTAGGAAGCTTAAATTTCCAGCTTTTTGATTCTCAGGAAATGAGATTATCAAACCAGGGTCAGACACTTGACAGCAAAGCAGGAGTGGGGGAAGTGTGAAATTATATCTTAAAAAAGATCTTTGATTTTGATTCTGAGATTGCTATTCAGGCCATAGAAAATTCAGAAGAGCGCAAAGACAAAAAAATGAAAAGTGCAGAGGCTTGAAAGGTCGGGTTCTTCAGTGGCCTGCTTGCTGTGCAAGGTGTCTGTTGTAAATGTTTGTTCAGAGAATGGTCAGATGCAAACCAATGGTTTTTGTCCCTTCATTATTACTTATTATTTAATCTTCCTTTCATAAGTTTCTTTTGGTATTTAATACCTGGACAAATATCTGAAATTATTTATATGCATTGGAGGAAGGCCTGTTTTTTTCTCCCATTAGAAAATGATGCTTGTTTTATAAATGATGGCTTGTTAGTTTAAAGATCTATTCATTTTATTGTTGGTTTTTTAATTATTTCAAATCACTTCTTAAGTGTGCCGTAGTTTAAGAAGTGAGTTATGTTACGTCATAGATTGCCACTTATTGATAAGTGACCTTTGTTAAAATAGGTGCCAGAGATAAAGAGTAAGGTGTTTTCAGACCTGCTGTAAACTAAGATATATTCTGTAGTTAGTACAATTGTTTCCTAGAGAGGTGCAGTATAATGAAAATTCATTTTTTTCTAGAAAATATTTGTTACCTTCTGTCTTCTTAATTTAGAGTTCTAATTTTAGTTGGGAAATTGAAGAACAATGTATCTTTTGTCTTATCAAAGAGTGCTAGTTAAAACTCGTAAGTCTCTTTAAACATTAGATTCTGAGCTCCTCAAGGAAACCCAGTTTCTTGTTTGTGGTTTTGGTACTCAACCATCTCTTCACTGCTCTGTCTTCATATTTACCATGATGCTCATCCTCTGTAAATAGTTTGCAAGTATACAGCACATTTAGTGCACTGGTTGTGTGTGCTCTTATGGATTGCTTGCTGAGTCATCTCAGGCACACCACTGTCGTTCTGTCTAAGTTGGAGCACTGGTAATGAAGCTTTCCTTGGTCTGTGTAGGGAAGGGGATGACCGTTAGTGAATTTGACTTATCTGTTGTTATGTTAACCTTTTTTTCTCTATTTAAACAATGAACTATTGTCAGCCTCAGCTGTTCTTTAAAAACCAACTTTGTAAGCAGAGTGTAGACCATGCTGGCCATGACTAGAAGAGAAAGACAGACGATTTTATACAGTCAGGGATTTCTGCTGCTGCAGCTTTCTCCCTCACACATCTCTGGTTTAGGAACATGATTTGTTGATATCATCTATCATTTTTGCAATCCCACTATTGATTCTTAGCTTTGTGTGCCATTCTTGCTCAGTTCTTGCCTTTTGTTGATGAAAACTGGCAGTTGAAAATTGGCTGTTGTTTAGTCTTGGGGAAGAAGAAGAGCTGCCAGTCAGAGACCAAAGAGTAGACATTATTGGATGTATAGATATCAGGCTCAGTGCTCATGTTTGGAAATGTTAATGAATATGTGCTTTTTAGTGTCGATAAAATATTTGTTTAAAGTATGTATAGTTTTACAGTTTTAGCTGTTTTCTCTGTTGTACAAGGATAGTACATTTCCACTTCTATAGCACACACACACACTCACACACACGAGAGAGAAAGACAGACAGAGACAGATAGAGAGGCGCAGAGGGAAGGAGGGAGGTACAAAGGGGGGAGGCAGGCAGAGAGAAAGAGAAATAGAGAGAGAGAGAGCTTAAACAGTTGTATTAGAGATTTTTAATATTTGTGTATTTGTGCCAGAATATCCACCTTCTGGGAGCTTGTGATACCCTGCTAAATGGGCAGATTTGTGGATAAGAGGGAATTGTATTGCTTTCATTAGGCATGCAAAATGCGTTCATTGTTTATGCATGTCTAAACACACACAAACATATATCCAAATTTCATTTTCTACATTGACTATTATTACTTGTAGAAGAAAACAGTAAAACAACTTAAATAAAATATAAAATAAGATCAATTTAAAAATTTACTATCATTTGGTAATATTATTATTAAAGGTAAGCAGAAATAATGAGGTTTATTAAAGTTCAGGAAATTTAATCAAAATGGTGGGATAATTAAATATGAATCAATTTTAAAGAAAGAATAATTTGTTATTTAGTGAAGTAGGAAAGCCAGGCTAGTCTAAGCATTTTTTTTTAATATGAAGTTTTTTTTTTAAACTACAGCTTTTCATAGCTTAGTCTATTAATTAATTAAGGAACTTGATTTGATTTAAAAGGCTTATATTTAGTAATTCGACGAATATTGTGTTCAATTCCCGTTGTGATTTGATGGTGTTGGGTGTTGTCTTCGTGGCTCTCTACATTGTCTCTTGTGCTAGTTGTGTATTGTATATGGTGATGGATGGTTGATGTGGATGAAGACTCTTTCAAAACATGTTAGTGATGAGTAGAAAGGAATGCTTTCATTTTTCAGGTTCATATAATTAACATTCAATAGTCATAGACTCATGTATGCTTGTGATTATGTAAATCTGTATTGATCTTGCTATTTTGCCATTAGTTATACTTATATTTGATGGGATTTGCCTGCATGAATTCCTGAAATTTTAACGTGTGATTGAAGTCCTTGAGTAGACAGGGCATCCTCCTCTAGTGAAGACAGCGTCAGGTTAAATAAACTCATTTTCTTTCTTTCTTTCTTTCTTTTTTTTTTAAAAACCATTTATTTATTTATTAAGTATACAGTGGTCTGCCTGCATATGTCCCTGCAGGCCAGAAGAGGGCACCATATTTTATTACAGATGGTTGTGCGCCACCATGTGGTTGCTGGAAATTGAACTCAGGACCTTTGGAAGTGTAGCCTGTGCTCTTAACCTCTGAGCCATCTCTCCAGCCCTAAACTCATTTTCTTAGGCATCTGATCAGTGTAATTGATGGTATTAGATATTTGTGAGCACATGGTGAGTTTATAGAACAATGAGGTTAAGACTTTAGAGTTCAGAGCAATAGGTTGGGAGAGATTTACACTATGTTTGGAATAGAAGAACAGTGTGTGGTGATGTGGAGTTGTTGAGGTGTTGCAGTAGGAATTCAATGGAAAGAAAAATTTAAGACTAACTAGACTGAATAATCTTAAGGAAATGGCCACTACTTGCCCGAGGGCAGTATAGATCTGGGGAGTGTCTAGCATCTCTCTAGGGGAAGGGAAGGCAGGCAGACACCTGTGTCAGAACCATCCATACCAGATTTTAATAACTTTCACAAATGCATTCTGTTTCCAGAGTTCACAACCACATTTTTCTCTTTCTTTCAGTGCTCACCTGCTAGTTTTGATAGCTTTACCCTTCTTTCTGCATGTCTTATGTACAAAATTCCGGTTTATTTTTATGGTTTTGAAGTCTGTTGTTGAATGTCTATTGCTCCTGGATTAGAATTGTATACTTTTGCAGCCATTGCCAAATAATAAGTGGAAATATTTTGTTTTGCTGATATGAAATGAATCAGAACTATGAAAACTTTTCTAAAGCAACACCAAGTATATTTGCCCTACTAATGGCGGCACCTAGGAAAAGAGTGAGAGAGCCCATTCTTATTCTGACTGAAGAATTTGCTAAGACTCAGCTATGGTAGTATTTTTAAATTTCCCTCTAATTGCTTGACTGTATAATATGAAAAGTTTGATGTTTTGTAGCTGGATTTCCTTAAAAAAATATGGTTAGAAGTGCTAAGTAGCCTTCCTGACTTTACACATTCCTTTGTGGGTACTTTAATTGCTATGATTTTGTGATTGTGTTCTGTTTAATTGTGTTAACAATTGCTGAGGTCTCTTGATGAATCATTGTGCAGTTGATGCCTGTCACCAGCGTTTAACACATGACGTAGGAACTATTTCCTCTTGATAACGTCAGTGGAATATGTAAGTGTTTTCAAATGAACTATTTTACCTACATGTCTTTAAAATAGAACACATGCTCATGAAATATTTTAGGGTTTTTTTTTTGTTCATTGTTTTTGTTTTTTGAGACAGGGTCCCTCTGTAGCCCTGGCTATTCTGACTACTTAGATAAGGCTGGCCTCAAAGTCAGATCTTTCTGTTTCTGCCTTCTGAGTACTGGAATTAAAGACATGTATCACCGTGCATGATTTAAGATTTTTTTTTAAAATTACTATTTCTAGAGTAACTGACTTATTGATGTGTTATTTATATAGTCGATGACAGACTATATTTTAGAATATCTAAATAATTTTGAATATATTTCTTGCTACTGATGCTTGATAGATTTCTGTTTTAGTTAAAAGTCTATGGTATCAGTGTTGTTATTAGAATAATAACAGAACCAGAAAACATATTTTGAGATAATCTAGTCCAGTGGTTTTAAAACTTTATTCTTCCACTGGACATGATGGTGTATACCTGTGTACTGGCACTATGGAGGTAGGGACAGAAAGCTCTGAAATACAAAGCCAGCATCCACTACTTAGTAAGTACAGGGCCACTCTAGAGTATATGAGATTCTATCTCAAAAAACAACAAAACAAAAGCAAAAGTTACTGTCTAAAGTACTTGGACCCAAAATTGTAAGTATTGCATAAATGCAGGTACATGTGCCTCCGAGGCAAATGCTATGAGAATTTGCAAATGAGGGCTGTCCCAGTCTTTTGAAATGTGTATATGATGTTGATCAAGTTACTTATTTTTATGTTTGGATTCTTCACATACTTCAACTTGTGCTATTTTAAAAATGTTACAGCAAGGGCTGGAGAGATGGTTCAGCAGTTAAGAGCTCTTCCAGCAGGCCTGGGTTCAGTTGTCAGCACCTGAATGGCAGCTAACAACTGTCTATAACTCCAAGATCTGAAACCCTTAAACGGACATACATACATGCGAAACACCAATGCACATAAAGTAAAAATAAATAAATTATTTTAAAAATGTTACAGCAAACTTGTGGGTATTCCTTAACACTATATATCTAGAAGGGATTAGCAAGATCATCCTATTTGAAATTTGGTAGTGTCCTTACTTTCCAAAAACATTAATCAGCGTGCATTATTTGTAAAATTCTAGGTCCGTGTCTGTTTCCTTTCATCCTTGACATAACTTGTGATACCCTATCAGTTTATAATTGTAAACATTTTTACAATTTCAGAATTCCCCAGCTTGATAAGAATATACCTTTGATTACTACCTAGGAAAAGAGATGAAATTCAGAATATGTACTGAGACACCATTCTTTAAATTTAGAAGGACTTCAGAAACCTACAAAGCTCATTAAAATCCAGACCTGTAGGTCCCATTGCTTGTATTCTTTTCCTTTGTGTGTCGGTGAATTAGCATTTCTAACTGCTTTGTGAGGCTGCTCCCGTGATCTAGGGAACTCACTTTGAGATCTGTACAATAAATCTTAGAGTAAACTGAAGGAAGATGGTGATAGTCAGGGTAAGCGTGCTGCTTCTGACTATTTTGCTTCCTTCTTAACACTATAGCACTTAGAAGGTATCCAATTTCCCAGGAGAATATCGAATCTAATAGAATTATGCATGCACATTAACAGATCATCAACAGTACACCTTTCCCCTGGGCCAGCAGCAATTTGAGAAGATACATTCCCAACAAATGACATAAAAGTTGTAGTTATAGTAACAAATTAACAATCACCAAGCTCCATAATTGGATGTTTGTGCAGAGCTCTTTCATTTGAGTTTTATTTATGAATCACAAAACTGGAGATGAAGAATGTTTAATATAAGGAGTGAACGACTAGTTTCTAAACTCTGATTCAACAGAGATTTTAGACTAATTTTGAATCAAGAGTTTAGATGCTTGCAAGGCATACCTCATTCTTGACTATCATAAAATGCTTTCACCATATATCATGTTTCCATTAGATGTTTAGTTGTACTTTAGTGTTAGTATTAATTCCAGGCTTTCTTTTGGTCTAATCAATTTTAGCAACCTTTCTTTGACCTTTCATGGTCATTTACAGTAAGTCATCAATTCAGTATCAAACAAAACTTTAGTAGGTTCTGAACCTCTGTGAAAAAAGATACTGAATAAAGATCTCAGAAGGATGCTAGGAAATGGAAAGGGGGTTGGGACAAGGACATACCATTTAAACACCTGAAGAGACTTTCAAGGGCTGGACCAGGAAAGAGGAGGTTGGGGTAGATAAAGGGGAAGTGAGTTAACTTAAACTGAGATTCTTCAACTTTGTCTGACAAGTCACATGACTTGGAAGTCACTCTTTTAAGCCTCTAGTACTTTAAATTTGATAATTCTCATATTCAGAGATAGAAGATGAAAACTATGAAATATTCAGCATCTTCCTAATGTTTTTCCATTGAAGTTTTTCTATATTTCCTAGAAACATTTTCTAGATGATTATGTATTTTAATCTTCTTCAGCAGAATATTTCAAACATAACATTTTTATAGATTAAACTTTAAAAGTGTTTCTTTTACATATGAAGGTGCCCTTGTATTTGGGGCACCCTTTACTCTGAGGCCATGTCTGTCTTTGAGGTTGAGGTATGTTTCTTTTTTCTTTTTTTTAAGATTTATTTATTTAATATGTATACAGTGTTCCGTCTGCATGTATGCCTGCCGTCCAGAAGAGGGCACCAGATCTCATTACAGATGGTTGTGAGCCACCATGTGGTTGCTGGGAATTGAACTCCAGACCTCTGGAAGAGCAGTCAGTGCTCTTAGCCTCTGAGCCATCTCTCCAACCTCTGAGGTATATTTCTTGTATGCAGCAGAAGGATGGATTCTGTTTTCTTATCCAATCTGTTAGCCTGTCTTTTTATAGGTGAGATGAGTCCATTTATATTAAGGGATATTAACGACAAGTGATTGCTAGTGTCTGTTATTTAATTTTCATTGTTAGTGATGTCATTGTGTTTTTACCTCCTTTGGGATTTGCTTCTCTGACATCATCTATTGTCTCTGTTTTTGTGGATGTAGCCAACTTCCTTGGGTTGGAGTTTTCCTTCTAGTACTTTGTGTAGGGCTGGGTTCGTGACTAGGTATTGGTAAATCTGGTTCTGTCATGAAATATCTTTTTTTGTCCGTCTCTGGTGATTGAAAGTTTTGCTTGGTATAGTAGTCTGGGCTGGCATCCATGGTCTCTTAATGTCTGCATAGCACTTTACCAGGACCTTCTGGCTTTCATTGTTTCCATTGAGAAGTCATGTGTAATTCTGATAGGTCTGCCTTTATATGTTACTTTGCCCTTTTCCTTTGTAGCTCTTAGCATTCTTTCTTAATTCTGTATATTTAGTGTTTTTATTATTATGTGGCAAGGGCGCTTTTTTTTTTTTGATCCAGTCTGTTTGGTGTTCTGTAAGATTCTTTTATCTACTAGGCATATCTTTATTTTGGTTGTTAAAGTTTTCTTCTATGATTTTCTTGAATATATTTTCTATGCTTTTGAGTTGGACTTCTGTTTCTATCCCTATTATTCTTAATTTTGGTCTTTTCTTGGTATCCCATATTTCATGGATGTTTTTTGTGTTAATCTTTTGTTAGATTAAAGTTTTCTTCTTACAATGAGTCTTTTTTCTCTATTGTGTCTTCAGCACTTAAGATTCTCTCTTTCATTTCTTGTATTCTGCTGTCTATGCTTGCATTTGTAATTCCTCATTTTTTCTCATAATTTCCATTTCTATAATTCCCTTGGTTTCTGTTTTCTTTATTGTTTCTATTTTGGCTTTCAGGTTTTGAATAGTTTCTTTCATCTGTTTGATTGCTTTTTCTTGGTTTTCTTTAAGGGATTTATTGATTTCTCCCAATTTTTTTGTTTGTCTTTTCCTCCATTACTTGAAGGAATTTTTCATTTCCTCTTTAAGGTTTTCAAAATTTCTGCAGAAGTTATGTTTTAGGTCATTTTCTTCTGCTTCATTTATATTTGGTTATTCAAGTCTTGCTGTTGTAGGGCCACTCGTTTTTATTGGTGTCTCTTTGCTCTTTGTGGTGTTGAGTGTGTTCTTGCCTTGTCTACCCATCTTTTCCTCTCATAGGTACAGCTGGGGCTGTGTCTCTAGTAATCAATCTTCCAGGTCCCAGTGAATCCAAGTCTCAGATGGTTGCTCCTCAGTGTACAACCTGGGCCATGGTTTCAGTTACCCTGGAGGTCACTTGGTGCTCCAGGAGGTTGCTTAGTGTTCCCAGGGGTTGCTTTGCAATCCCAGAGGTCATTCTGGCCTGCTCCCATTGAGGGTGCTTGCTTGAGGCTGCTCCTGCTGTGGTGCTGCCTTGGCCCTGCCCTAGCAGAGGTTGCTGGCTTGGGCCTGCTCCCCTAGAGGTTACTGATTCATGCCCAGTCCTGCAAAGGTCTCTGGCTCAGGCCTGCTCCCTCAGTGGTGGCTCCTTTATACCTGCCCCTGTGGAGGTCCTTGCCTTGGGACTGTTTCAGTGGAGGTCAGAGGTCACTGGCTCAGACCTGTTCCTGTAGATGTTCCTGGCTTCGGCCTGCTCTCAGGGAGGTCCCTGGCTCGGGCCAGGTCCCACAGAGGTTGCTGCCTCTGGCCTGCTCCAGTAGAAGTCTCTGAATCTATCACTTCTTTAACTGAGTTATCCCTGCATCCCAAACCTTTAGCATTTGCTCTTTTAATCACTGTCAGTTTCAGCATCTATCTAAACATCACAAAAGTCAGAGGGACTTTTTGTATTGGTTTCTTACCTTACTTTATTTACCCCCTGCCAAAAACCAATTACATTGAGATAGTGTACACACGCCTTGTATTATTTAATGTTTTTAAAAATAGTCACTGAGTTGTCTCATTATGATTCCCACATTGTTATTGAATCATTTTTATTAATCTCTCAAAGAACCCTGAAGCCATTTAGTAGTAATTCCCTATTTCCTCACAAATCCTGAAATCCCACATGGCCTAATCTGTTTCTTCTTTGTAGACTTACCTTGTCTGGACATTTCACATAATAAAATCCTACAGCATGAGATCTTGAGAGTTGTGTCTTTTACAAACTTCAAAACTTTTGCATATGATAGTATTTAATGATATTTTCTTGCTTTTCAAAGATGGATAATATTCTGTTATATGGGCAGATTGTTTTATCACTCATCAGTTGATGAGCATCGTGCTGTTTTTAGTTTTGGCCATGATATGATGTAAACTCTCAGTTTTTATGTGCATACAGTTTTCATTATGCCTGTATATAGCTTTCAAGTGGAGCTGCTAAGTGACATGGTAGTTCTATATTTAATTTGGGTGTGTGCAGAATCTGACATACCAGTTCCTCATTTTTCCCATATTTTGAGGTATTTTCCTTAGAAATAATTTATTTAAGTCATTTTTGCTTTGGGTACTTGATTTCAAAGTGAGTTGTATACCCCTTGTTCTGCTAACGTGTAAAGTGTCCCTTTGTGATGAGGGTAGCAGCATAAGTAGTAAATATACAAATACACCATTTGCACATAAACAACAGAACAGAAAGTCCAAGAATTCAATAGTTGCTCAGTCCCCAAGGTTGGATGTTTTAGCTGGTCAGTCTTCTGTATATTCTGGAATCCTGAAGAGGGAGACTCTAATGCCAGTGAAGCAATGCATGGATGTGTTATCAAGGCAAGGTCGAGCAGGCAAACAGCAAAAGCATTTTCTTCTATGTCCTTATATAGACTTCCAGTAAAAAGTGTGGCCCAGATCAATGTCCTACCTCTTCAAGGTCCAGGCTAGAAGTTGATTCATCCACTTCAAACTAAGCATACTATCTCATAACAGTAATTATAAAGAAGAAAAATAGCAAAGTAGAAAGGGAATTCATGAGGTGTTGTCATAGGAAATAGAGTAATTTTTCAGGAGATTCATGAGAGTCTAGTTTAGAGAACTTGGGTGTTTGTAGGACACCACTGTTAGCATACAGCTATTCCTGAAGTCCCTAGGGGAAGTAAACGATGGTATCAGAGGAAAGAGGTACACCTCCAGGTTTCAGGACCCAATTGCTTTTGTTAGAATTCCTGCAACAACAATTTGCAAATAAATCTACCAGATCATCCCATTTCCTGTGACAAATTACAGATGGTTGAAATATTAAGGTAGAATAAAACTGTAAAATTTGAAGGTAAGCATAAGCATGTTTCATATGTTTGTTATACAAATACTTTGTATTTGAGAATAATGAAATGTCTCTTGAGAAGAGGTCTGACACATGGTTCTTCTTGACTGTAATCCCCCAGTAGGGAGGCTGTGCAGCAGGGTTTCAATACCTCACCTCCCAAGTAAACAAGTCAGAAAAGATGAGAACTTAGCATTGATGCATAGAAATCTCAAACCTATCATAATTCAAACATTTAAAATTAATACTAAAAAATTAAATTGAATAAATTTGTAATGAACGTGACTCTCAAAAGTTATTAAATACAAGCTTCCATAACACTTTTTTCTTTATTTTTCTTTTATTGAAAATAGATTTTTTTATATAATATATTCTGATTAGTTTCCCCTCCCCCAACTTCTCTGAGACCCTCTCAACCTCTCCTCCCTTTAGGATCCACACCCTTTTTGTCTCTCCTTAAAAAACAACAGGCACCAGAACAACAACAACAACAATAAATTAAAATGCAAGAAGATAAAAACAAACAAATCAGGTAGGACAAAGCAAACAGAAGAAAAAGAGCCGAAGAAAAGGTAGAGGAAACATATAGATAAAGAGACACATGTCTGCACAAACAAGAATTCAATAAAAACACAAAACTTTAAAACATAAAATGCAAAGGATCTGAAAGGAGAAGGAAAGGGGGGTGAGAAGAAAGAAAGCGAGCAAGCAATAACAAAACATGAGACAAAAAAACCTTTAAAGATGCTTCTGATTTATTTTATTTTGTTCTGCCCATCTACTACTTTGCATGGGGCACGCCCTTAAGAGTGATTTGCATCTCCAGTAAGACTCCATTGGAGAAAACTAATTTTTCATTTGTGAGTGGTTTCATTTGGAGATGGCTTCTGAGTTAGAGAAGGGGGCACGTATCCACCTTTCCTCTTAGTGTTGGAGACCCCATCTGGTACAGACCTGTGTGTACCCTGTGTATACTGTCACAGTGTGCTAGCATGTGTGCCTCAGTCTTATGCTTACATGGCTTTAATTCTTTGGTATCCTCCATCCTTTCTGGCTCTTACAATCTTCCCTGAGGGTTACCTGTGCCTTGATGGGAGGGGTTTGGTGGAGACATCCCACTTGGGACTGGGTATTCTAGGTCTGTTACTCTCTGCACATTGTCAGATTGTGTGTCTGTATTTATTCCCATTTACTGCAGGAGGAAGCTTCTCTGATGATGGCTGAGGAACGCACTGATCTATAAGTGTATCAGAGTGTTGTTAGGAGTCATTTTATTGCTGTATTCTTTTAGAAAAACAGTAGTATTTGGTTTTTCCCTAAGTTCCTTACTTATCTAGTCTCATGTTCTTGACCTGAGAACCTGAGAGGTATTAGGGATGTGGTCCAGCTCATGGAGTGAGCTTTAAATCTAATGAGATTTGGGCTTGGGAGATGGCTCAGAGGTTAAGAGCACTGACTACTCTTCCAGAGGTCCTGAGTTCAATTCCCAGCAACCACATGGTGGCTCACAACCATCTGTAATGAGATCTGGTGCCCTCTACTGGTCTATAGGATATATGTAGGCAGAATACTGTATACATAATAAATAAATAAATCTTTAAAAAAAATCTAATGAGATTTGATTGGTTATTCTTACAAGGTTTGTTCCACTAATGCATATTTTAGGCAGACCATGATTGTAGATTGAAGGGTACTTTCAAGTACCATGAACACTAGTCCATAGGAGTGATTGATCTAGGGAGACACTGATAAGTTTTAAATCCCAGGTTATTGGAAATCTGCCACTGCTGATGTAATAAACCATCAAACAGAATTAATAAATCCAGGTTTAATCTGAGCAAAGCAGTCCTGGGTGACCCTCAGGAGGGTGGGCGAGGTATCACGTAGCAAGTTTGGCTATCAGGTCTTATATAGACTGTAGGTATGGTCTTGAGCAGCTCCAAGGAGGGACTGACTTTTGGTGGGTTTTCTCAGGGGCAGAATTTGAAGAGGGCAGCTCCAGGGGAGGGGATGCTACTTGGTGCACTGAGGGTGGAGTTTGGAGAGGGCAGCTTAAGGGGAGGTGCTGCTGGGGACAGGTTTGGAATCCTCCCCCACTCCCCAGCTGGAGATTTCAAATAGGCACCACTTCAACTTCTCCCATGTTCAGTGAGTCTTGTAGGTATTCTCTTTCAGCAACATCTTCTGCCTTACCAACCGTTTATGGAAAGCAACCAATAGTCTTGGTTGTTCATCAGGGCTTCGCATGGGGCCACTTCAGCCCACAACTAGATTAGGTATAACCCATTCCCAGTTTACATGTTTTAGATCCCCATGCTTGCCATATTATTTCATAACAGTTTTATCATTTTAAAATTTTGACCTACTGGGGAGTATTATGTTTGCATATGTGCCTTTGTGTGTGTGCGCACGCATATGTGAATGTGTGCATATGTGCCCATGTTTGTGGCCCTAGCTTTTAAATTTGTTTTTTTTTCTATGAACAGTAGCTCATGCAAAGAACTTGGTGACTATCCAAATATGAATGGATGGATTCTGGGGCCCTTATTTTCCCCTGTCCTGAAATGGAGTCGATGAGCTTGTTTGTTGGTGAAGAAACAGACTTGGAAACACTGGGAAGAAGTCCTATGTTAAATCATACTGCAGGCGTAGCACATATTAAATGCTTCGTTGTAAAATATTTTAAATTTTGAACTGTATACTTCAATAAAAATTAAATGACTTTTGAAATCACAATATATAATGCATATAATGAGACATTTCAATGTAAACTAACATTAATATATTTTTGGCTGTTGTTTTAAATTCTCTTTACCCTCCATTGCTGAAGCTTTTTTCACAACCCTTGCCTCCTACAATAATTGACCTTTCCTGCTTCCCTCTTTTTTTCTCCTCCCCTTCTAATCTCCTTTCCCCTTTTTCCCTTTCACAGATTCTCTCCTTCCTACCAACAAGCTCGGCTAGTGTGAAGATTTTGAGTTTCATTTGTTCTTTGTCCTATTTAGACATAAAAGCCAGTCAGTTGTGTATTTTAGATTATCCTAGTGTGGTAGGAACATGCTCTGGATGCAGGCTGCTTGCTGTTGGCGATGATGTATAAAATAGGACTGTGCTGTGGGATATTGACCCCTCCGGGCTTTAAGTGCACGTTACATAGGCTGCACGGTAAACTGAGACAGTGTGGAACTGTCCAATGAAAATGACAGTGTTTGCACATTTTCAAAATGATATTTAAATGAACCAGACTTTCACTTTTATTGGCTTGAGCACATTTCCCGACTTATTTGAACAGTACTTTCTTTAAAAATCTTGAGACTTTGCTTGATTCATTCCTTTGTGTCTGTGGTAATCAAAATTTTATGCTTGGAAATGTCTGCCCATCACACAGAGGAAGAAAGTTTCCTCATTGCAGAGGAAACTGCAATGTTGCTACATTTGTTAAATTTACTTTGAAAAACAAAGATGTCTCTATTACACAGTCTGAGAGTATTTGCTAACATTTATTTCTATGGATTTTGAAGTTCCTTGTGCCCTCTAGTGCATTTCAATTATAATGGGAATAAGCAAATATACCATTAGAATGACATCCCCAGGGCACACCCCGATGTGCTTATGATTTGTGATGTATTCCCTTCTTTGTCATATATATCTGTTTCTGTAACTAAATAACATTAGTGCAGTAGGGTCACTTTAATTAAAACTGGATGTAATTAGCTTATCTCATGACCCTTATTGATTAAAATCAGAGTCAGTAAATGTGTTTCTTCAAGGATAATGTTCCCTTTTTGTTATTAGTAAACCTTAAGAGTTAAAAATGAAGTTTACTATAAACATACAATCATTCTAATGGCTTAATTTTTAATTCATGAACCTGATAAAAATTTTTCTAAATAAAACACAGCAACAAAGCTCTGCAGCACAGGTGTTGGCCATCATTAGTGAGACTTGTGCTTTTAGTGTGCATTGAGTCTTGAGGCGGTGCCTAATATTTGTTATTTGTTTGAGTTCCACTTATAACTTAGTAGTAATTTTTCTCCATTATAGACATTACCCATAATGAATGACAGGAAATGCACAACAATAGCTTCTTCAGCTTGTAGACAAAGAAGTAATATGATGGAATGATCAAATACAAATATTCCTTTAATTTATTTTACTTAGACATTTATCCATGTTTTATTTATAAGGCAATTGAAGTCATTTATTTTGTATAGAATTCTTACTCTTTTGAATAACAAATAATATATTATCATATATATCACATTGTGTGGGGGAATGATGAAAACTATACTTGAAAATAAAAGCTTAATATTTTGGGCTCATTGGGCACAATTATAGTGGTACTATCTTTTTTCAGTGAAATCATCATTCCACATGCAGATTTTTCAAAAATGGAACAGCATGTAGCAAGAATAATGTGGAAATACGTGTTTGTTCCAAGAATAGTTTCATTTTCTTTTTCCCCCTAGCTACAGAACATTTTAAATATGCAAAATTCTGTCTAGACAACCCCCCACCTTCCCACACCTCTAAGATCTTTGAATATGTATAGTTTGACCTTGTTTCAGTGTGTGATGGACTAAAATTCTTGGGGGTGTGGAGGGCCTTTCTGCCCAAGAGTCTTGGGTATGGCCATGTAAAGGCCAATAGGTTTGCTCTTGACTCTTGGCCAATAAGTTCTGATCTATATAAAGGGATTTGGAGGACATCAGCGACCCCATATTTTAGATTAAGTCAGAGTGAATGTTTGACTACACTCTTACCTTGTATTTCCTGCTGCCTGAGACAAGAAAGCTATAAGCCAAAGCCACAATATGGTCACTACCTTAACTTATCTTCAGTTAAATCTCTAACTAATGGGTGTAATGTGCTGTAGTGTCCCCTACTGATTGCTTTAGAGCATTTAGTACAAGGGTATTTTTTTTTAAATATCAGGCCAGAAAGAAAAGTTAAAAGTTCAGAATATCATGGAATAATGACTTGGCCTGTTAAAACAGATATTACACTTAAGTTCAGTAAGCATTTGTGTATATTAAATGACAGCTTTGTGTACATTAGTTTGGGGAGAGCCATGCAACACTGAGGTCAGAGTTCACTGTCTTGCTTTTCCAGAGACTGGTTGCAAATGTTTAGGGGCTGGGGGCAAGGTATAAGCGAAAATCTAAAGCATATACCTTTAGACTTTTCCTGTAAGGTTCCTTTCAGTAGTGAGTTCTTACTTAGAATTTTGCAGATGAGGTTTTCAAACCACTATTTTGAGAATATCTTTTAGATACATACAGAATTGCCCAAATATGTTTGAAAATTATAATATGCTGGTTTGTGATTGGTTTGGTGTCCTTTTGGTACTTACTCTGTTGTCACTGAAATCCTTTCTTTACAAATAAAATCTTTTGACTCACGACATCTTTTTGAGTGTGACATCAGATGACTACCTGTTTTGCATGGGTTATCACCTTATTCCATCTTATCACAGTGAGGGCTGTGGTTCCTGAAGTGTATCTTGGTGCCCCTTCAGTGGTGTCTTAGTAGGTGTCCATACTGAGAATGATGTGACTTCTGACACTGGTATTGAACTGCCTTCTTCTTCTCCTGAACAACTGTGCTGGTCAACCAGTATTTCTAAGATCAGACCCGTTGCTGGAAATCATTCCCATTGTGACCAAATAGTCCACAGTAACCCGACTGTGGTTCGCTGGGAAAAACAGTAATCTTGTATTTCTTCCTAACTTTCTGTAGTTTCAGCATAATGCAAGTCTTGAAAAATACCTCTTGCTAATGTGTTTTATGCCCAATTTTATGTTATTTCGTTTTAATTTTCCTATCCTTTTTTTTAAAAAACAAGATTCTGAGCCATGAACTCCTATGTATGCCTCAAAATAGTGGTAAATTTATTAAGGAGAGTATCATACAGAAAGAACTAGCTTTATTGAAATGATTATAATAAATAATAAAATATAGCACCAAGGCTAATAATCATATAATTGTAAATCATTACAAGTGTAACTTTGAGGATTTTTGCAACACTGTGTCATAAAATTGTGGTTTTTATCCCATGATTTATGGGATGTACCAATATATTACAATTGTTTATTATTGTGATCATAGTAAAATAGTTTCTAGCCAAGATCATTTCTATCCATGTGTTTCAGATTACAAAACTCCCTTCCTTAAAAAAAAAAAAACAAAATTGTGCCTGTCTGATCCACTTTTCCTTTGAGCTGCTCTTCTAGGGTGAGCACTTACTTAGTCTGTGGTGTCTCAGTGTCTTTCATGACTTCTTCTGGAAGTGACACATAGTTGTATTATTTTTCCATTCCCCTAATAACTTGCTAATTCTTCACTCATGAGATAGCACATTATTGTCACTCACGCTGTTGAGATGTTCTTATTCCTATGAGATAGGATGGATCAAAGTAGAAATGGCATGCTAATCAGAAATCTTTAATCTTCTTTCCAATTTATTTAGGTAAGTTAAACCCATTTCTAAAGTTGGCCACTTATCTCAAAGTTAATGCCAGGCTAGGAGTTTGCTTATGATGTAGGATTAGTCATTTGGTGTGAGTCATACCATTAGAGGACTAGGAGGAAATATGACTGATAAAGGGCTCAGACTTATTCAAATACTGCATGATAATTTTATAATTTTGGTCAGGTATGCCTCAGAGATGTACTGAGAATCAGAGGACTGTGGGTACCCTCTGTAAAGTCAGATTAATTGTTCCTAACCCCAAACTTGATACAAAATATTTTTAGTTACTAAAAAATAGAGTCAATGTATTTATCTAAACAAAAGAAGAGAGGCAAGGCCTGGCAGTGGTCGTAGCAGAAGCAAGCAGGTCTCTTTGAATTCAAGGCCAGCCTGGTCTCCAAAGAGAGCTTCAGGACAGCCAGTGTTACACAGAGAAAACCAATCTTTGTGTAGTATTTTTTGATCCAAGAAAGTCCTGTGATTTCTGAATCATTCATTAGGTAGGTACAAATGGAAGGACCTGTTAGTTTCAAGGAAGAAAAAAGGAAGTTGGAGCCCAGAAAGGTTGGAGGATCCTCCACTCCTGTTAAGGGTAGAGGGAGCTGGGAAAATCTGTTTTACATTCCAATACCATAGTCTAGAAGGTACTGTGGAATGTTGGCTGCATGACCTTGAACGTGGCAGAAGGGGTCACTCTTAACTTTCTTTTTTCCATATTAAAGCATGTCTAAGGCTTTTGACATTTCTGACATCATAGCAAGACTCAGGATGCCAGATGTCGTAGACAGTAGTGCTGTTGAACATAATGAATGGAGTAATGAACACCTCTTGAGGTACATTTACACACACACACACATATACATATACATACATACATACATACATACATACATACATACATACATTTCTGAATGAGTGAATTGTATTTCCTTAGGAGAGACAAACTATAGGACAATATTAGGTTTCTAGTGAAGAAATATTTTTAATTAAAATAGCAATATAATGCCCGTCACTAATAATTTCTTGTAAAACATTGTTGATGTTATCTTTTATTTTCACTAG
>PVIU01007751.1:0-89158 GCA_004026605.1 Ondatra zibethicus
GGGTGGTCCCTATCTGTCAGGGGGGTGGCCCCTATCTGTCAGGGGGGTGGCCCCTATCTGTCAGGTGGGGTGGTCCCTATCTGTCAGGGGGGGTGGCTTCTATCTACCAAGTGGGGTGGCCTCATCTGACTACAAGTGTAGCTGAGGCTGTGGAGAATGAACGGACCATCTCTCAAGCTGGCTGCAGATGGCCACACTCCAGAAATGACCCTCTGCTGTGGCCAGGAGCCCCACCAGCCCCACCTTGGCGTCAGCGTGTTTGGTCTGATGTTCCCTCATCTTCGTGCTTTGTCTCGCTCTTGTTGGAGAAAGGCAGTCCACTGTCTCCAAGAAAGATTTGTTCTCTGGTGATTTAAAGTGTCTCCCACTCTACAGACAGATAGATGTCGCCTTTGTGCAACCCTCACCGCAAGAGAAATCAATCCGGTCCTTTGCTGCGGACCTCTGCGAAGCAGTCCTCTCATTTAATAAAGACTTGCTGGTGGAAGGGTGGAGCAGACCTGTGCAAGTTCCCACAGCCCGCCCACCGGCCTCTGGATTTCAGGTTCCCTCTCCCACGGAACAGGGAGCTACAGGGTACCCTGTATCCTGTACAGGCAGCCCGGAAGAGGTTGTGTGGGAGGTGGTGAGAGACCTCTTCAGGTAGCTACCGCCCCCAGAAGCCTTTCTCACTCGTTAGCTATACACCCCAGCTGCAGATGAGTCTCAGAGGCTATGGTCCTCCCAGCACCAGCTCAGTACAGGGCCACAAGTGTCTGATACTCAGGACAGTTCCCTAAGAAGACTGTGCTGTCACCTTCCACCTCATTCCTGGTACTTCAACCATTGTCCTCAGCAAGGCTCAGGCAGTGGGTACTAAAATAGAGCTGGTGTGTGGAAGGGAGTAGCCCAGGCTGCCAGGGGCATCCAAACAGAACCCACCAAGGCATTTCAGCTCCCCCCAAACCTGAGCTTCCCGCAGAGAGAATGCCTCCAGTGAGAAGCACAGACCCTGCAGAGGGCAGGGTGAGGTATCTGCCAGCCACCAGTCCCCAGATCACATAACACCTCACAACATCTTGTCCCCAATGAGCTGGCAGGGACTCCTGCAGAGGGTGGGTGCTGCTGTCTGTATCTAACTGGGAGGGTTGTGCAGATCCATCTGAGCCAGTTTATGGAATGTTCTTGGGGGCCCCTGCCCTTCCTTGGCGCCCACTCCACCCCCCAAAGGAAGGAAAATTATTTTTCGTATTGTAAACTTTAAACATGAAAAGGCTGTTTTTAATTAGCAGAAGCTGACTTGCATGTTCAGTCAGTAAATGTCTCTGTCCTTCCAAGAAAGGGAACACGCCTTTGCACTGCACATGCGCACACCACACACGCACACCCTCTGAATGCAAGGACACATAGTAACTCATCAGCTCACACAGTCAAACTGGACATGCCAAACCCGTGTGCTTCTGTCTGTATACCACTTCAGACACACGCATGCTCTCACATATGGTTAAGGGCAAGTCTACCAGGCTAGGGGTATGTCTCATGGGTGAGTTCCCCTGCCTAGAATCCCCAGTGAATGGCTCGGGGCGTGGCTCAGGGGTGGAGCCCCTCCCTAGATTCCCCTGGTGAGGGGCTGGGAGCCATGGCTCAGGTTTGGAGCCCCTGCATAGGATCCCTAGTGAGGGGCTGGGGCTGGCTCAGGGGCAAAGGGCGGCCCTAGTATATTTGAGCCCCTGGTCTCCACCCCTGTCACACAGATGCCAGCTCCAGCACCTGGCAGATGCCCTCTTGCAGGTTGGTAGCATCCCTGCCTTGGCCTCTCTTTGCCTTTTACCCTAAAGTCTTAGGGATCTGAACTGCCCTGAGCTAGGGACACTGGACTGCTTCCTGTTTCTTCCTAGAGGCCTGGCCAAAGTCCTCATGCACCTCCCTCCACACCTGGGCTCTGGCTGTGGGAAACTGCCCTCTCAGGGGACAGCGGTTTGCAGGCCCGAGAGACAGGCCAAGTGTGACTTCTAGGGCTTCGTAGTGAGTCAGGCCAAAGGGGCCTCCAGGGAGCCCTGTGAGGTGGGAATCTGCCTGGACCTGGCCAGCTTGGAAGCCCGCCCCTGGCTCTGCTTTCCAGAAGTCGGCTCCAGCTTGAGTGTTCTCACGGCTCAGATCTCCTGTGCTCTCCTAGTGCTGGCGGCACCTGGCTGCCTGTCTTAGCAGCCTGGGACCTCGCCCAGAGGGACCTGGCCAGAAGATGCCCATACACAAGAGAGGTGAGGGCCAATCGTCATGCCAGCATCTGCAGCACTGTCACTTGGCACGAAGCTGCACTTCCATCCAAGGCAGGGCCCCTGCTTAGCTCTCCTCCCAGTGTTCCCAGGGGCAGACCCAGCAGCCATATCTCCCTCCTCACTAGTAGAACTCTGATATGCTGCCAGCAGCCATGTGCCCAGCCCCCGGGGTTGATTTAAGATTTGGTTCGAACCGTTCTTGGCACCGCCATTGACTGGGGTTGTTTTTCAATCTGGGCACAGCTCCCAGCTCTGGCCAACAAGCTCCAAGGGGTCGGAAGTTTCTTTGGACAAGAGAGAGGCTTTGCTGCCCCCTCCCTCACTTGCTGCTTCCTCTGTGGACAGGATGTCAGGAGCTTCTGCAGCCATATTGTGACTGTGAGAAGCAAAGGAAGGGAATCATAGAGACATCCTTGCCTCCCAAATCCTTAAAGTCACAATGCATCATCCCTTGCTGGTTCCTTGGACCTCAAGCTCCTTGTTATTCAAAAATGCTACTTAAGCCATAGTGAACAGATTTTTTGGACAGCTGAAACCAAACAATTCAAAATTAGGGGCCCAGCAAGATGTTTAAGTGACGACTTGAACTGGATCCCTAGACCCATATGGTTGAGGGACAGAGCTGACATCTGCAAGTTGTCCTTTGAGCTTCATATGTGTTCTATAGTGTGCACACATGCCAATCAGAGATGCACCAAATGAAAAATGGGACAGCAGCTAAAAGTGCCATGAGTTCAGATCCCAGCACCCATGAAGAAAATAGTCACGGGTGTAAGCCCAGTGCTGTGGAGGTGAACACCTAGCTCCAGGGTCAGCGAGGAACCACAGAGCAGAACATGCATTCATCCGCCTCTATTTGTGCGCATGCACACGATGTGAATATGATGGACCAGGCATGTAGCTCCACGAGAGTTCATTGTGAGGCCCTGCATTCACTTGTGTGGTAACGCCCTTGGACACAAAACTGGGCATGGTGGCACATGCCTGTCATCCTAACAACCTAGAAGCTGAGACAGGAGGATTGCAAGTCTGAGCCTCCCTGGGCTACATAAGGAGATGTGTGGTAGCTTCTAGAAGTGGCCAGGAGGCTAGGTTAGGGTTAAGAAGAAACAAGAATGAGGTGCCAGACCCTGAGCTGGAAGGATGTCACCGTTCTGGATGCTGAGGGCACTCTGCTGTCACTGCACACCACTGTGAACATGTGGACGTCAGGTTCTCTTCTTCCACTATGTGGGACCCAGGGACTGAACTCAGGTCATCGTGCTTGGTGGCTGGAGTCACCTTGCCATCCCTGTTCTACTGTCATTGAGTAGGGAAGTGTGACATGAGGGCCTACTTGTTGGGGTTTCCATCCTGTCCAGGTCCCACAGAAAAGAAAATCACACAGAGGTCTCCAGAAGATTATAAACTGATTGGCACATTAGCTCAGGCTTCGTATTAGCTCTTATATAGCCCATTATTCTTATCTATGTTAGCCACATGGCTCAGTACCTTTTACAGCGGGCCAGGTCACATCCTGCTTCTTTGGTGGTCTGGGCAGGAGTGAGGAGGAATGGGCTTCCTCCCCCAGCATTCCTGGTCTCATCACCCAGCCTCTCTTTCCTGTCTGGTTGACCTGCCTATACTTCCTGCCTGGCCAATCAGTGTTTATTTAAAACATGATTGACAGAATACAGACAATTATCCCGCACCCGGAAGCCCTCAACTGGTGCCCCAGTGTCTTAGTTCCTATTTCTATGAAGTGTGTGACACCATGGCCAAGGCAGCTACCTGAAGAGTTTACTGGGCTTCAGTTTCAGAGGTAAGTTCATGAACATCATGGCAGAGAACATGGCAGCAGACAGACATCACTGAAGCAATAGCTGAGAAGTCACATGTTGAGAGCAACCGTCATTTCTGTATGCCTTGGTGAGTGTGTGCATCATGTGAGTGCAATGAACAAGGAGGCTGAAGAGGGCACTGGACCCTGGAGCTGGAGCCACAGACGCTCTCAGCTGCCATGTGGATGCTGGGAACTGAACCTGGTCCCCATGCTTTTTTTTCCTGCTGTTCTATTGCTGTGAAGAGACACCATGACCATAGTCAGTCTTCTAAAGGAAAACATTTCACTGGGTGGCTTACAGTCCAGCCCTTTAATCCATTGTCGTCATAGTGGGACATGGTGGTGTGCAGGCAGACACGGTGCTGGAGAAGGAACTGAGACTTCTACATCATTGATCTGCAGGTAACAGGAAGTGAACTGAATTTGAGCATAGGAAACTTCAAAGCCCTTTCCCGCAGTAATGCACTTCCTCCAACAAAGCCACCCTCCCAATAGTGCCATTTCCTATGAGTTATGGGGCAGTTACATTCAAACACCCCAGTCACCATGTCACTGTACCTCCTATGAAGGGAAGTATTTCAGTTCATGGCTTTTGTCTATTATTATCATCACGGGAAGCTGGGCGGACACAAGCAGACGTGCCGGAGATGTGGCAGAGTCCTTCCTGAACTGTAGACAGAGAGAGGTGGTGTTCGGTGTCCTACTCTTTTGGCGATTCTTTTTAGGGGGCCACCACCCAGCTCCCAAATAAATACATGGAGGTTTATTATTGCTTATAAATTCCTGGCCTTGGCTTGGCTTATTTCTAGTTGGTTTCTCTTAAATGATCCCTCTGTCTTTGGCCTCTGGGCTTTTTCCTTTTTCTCTGTCTAGCTTACTTTCGCTCTCACTCTGTGGCTGGGTGGCTGGGTGGCTGGCCCCTAGCAGCTTCTCTCCTTGCTATCTTGCGCCTTCTTCCTTCTCCCAGGTTTCTCCTATTTATCCTCTCTGCTGGACAGCCCTGCCTATCCTTTCTCCTACCTAGCTTTTAGCTGTTCAGCGCTGTATTAGACCATCGGGTGTTTTAGACAGGCAAAGAATCCCAGCTTCACAGTTAAACAAATGTAACATAAACAAAAGCAATACATCTTTACATCGCTAAAACAAATGTTCATAGCATAAACAAAAGTAACACAGCTTAAAATAATATTCTACAACAGAGGGTCTCTGGGATTGACATGAACTTTTGAAACCTCAAAGTCTATCCCCAGCGACACTTCCTCTAACAAAGTCACACCTCCTAATCCTACTCTTATCAAATAGTGACACTTGCATTCAACTATATGGGCCTGAGCCTGTGGGACTGGGATTTTTGGTTTTTTTTTTTAGATAGGATTACTCCGTGTAGCTCTGGGTGTCCTGGAACTCACTCTGTAGACCAGGGTGGCCTCAAACTCACAGACCTACCTGCCTTGGCCTCTGTAGTGCTGGGATGAAAGGTGTGTGCGCCACCACATCTTTGGGGCCATTCTTATTCAAACTGCTGCACCAGCTGCTGAGCCCTCTTTCTGGGCCTACCTGGGAAGTTTCAGTTCTTCCACCTCAGTGTCCTTAGTGCTGGGATGACAGGTGTGTGTCACCACACGCTGCAGCTTTCTTTGAGAAAAGGAGGAAGGGGGATCCCTCTTCTTGATCCCATGTCACCTTCATTGGGTCAGAAGTGGCGGGGGGTGGTCAGTGGATCAAGGAGAGCTTAGGTCATGGTCAAGCTATTGCCCAGTAAGCAGGCTGGCACTTCCACCACCTGGGGGTCAGGAAAGATCCAGTCACAGGCAGGACTGTGGGGTGAATGGAGTGTGCAGAGCATAGCCCCTAGCTATGACCTACTGACTTTTGCTCCCTCCCAGCCCCTGTCTGCTCCATTTATTTGTGCTTCTGATGGACTCCCTTCAGATCCGAGTAAGTGCCAGAGACAGCTAGCTTTTATTCCATACACGTTAAATTTCACTAAAGTCTTCTGAAGCTGTGTGAGAAGGAAGCTGAGATTCGTGTTTATCAGGGCCCAGTCCTAGCCATGGTTCGTGTTTATCAGGGCCCAGTCCTAGCTGTGGTCTCATGTCCAATCTGTTTCTGGCAGCTGTGGGCCCTGTTTGTGCCATCTGACATCTCAGGATAATGGCAAAAACTAGCTGGCAGACAGGGGTGTGTCCCATCTCTTCTCTGCTGGACAGTTGTGGTCTCAGGCAGTGCCAGGTAGAAAAGATGGAGCTAAGTAGAGGTGTGGAGGCGCACAATAGCCTCGTGTGCAAGCCTGGTTCCCCGGCTTAGGCACAGCTGGAGCCAGGACCTCACAGTCTTGCCCCTGAAGGTTCTGTCGTCCTCCCTTGGTCTGTGTTTCATGCAGTCACCATCGGCACTGCAAATGTGTGTGTGATCTTTGTTTTGTTTGGAGCCCCCTTCCTCTCTACCTTTGTGTGTGTGGGAATGAGACTGCAGGCACTTGAGAAGTCAGTCCCCAGAGGGGCTGGGGTCACAGGTGTCATGAGCCGCCTCATGTGGGTATTGGGAACAGAACTGGAGTCATTTGGAAGAGCAGTAAACACTGTTAACTGCTTTCTGGAGATAGCTCTCCCAGCAGCCCCCTTAGCCTCATCATGCCTCAGGTTTCTCCATGCTGGAATCCCAGGGTTAAAGACTGCAGACTTATAGCAACCTTGAAATAAAGTGCAGACATAAGTCAGGCAGGCTGGAGACCTAGGGGTCCCTCCTTCAGTGAAGTGTCAGCACTGAAAGCATGTTGCAGTCCCCTGTACCCATGGAAAAAGTCCATCATGGCAGGGCACACCTGTAATCTCAGCACAAGGGAGGTGGAGCCTGGAGGACTCCTGGGACTTGCTGGCCAGCAGCCATCTCTGGGATCAGTGAGAGGCCATGACACCCAAATGAAGGTGGGAGTGACTAAGGAAGACCCAGGTTCCTGTGAGTGTGTGTCCATTTCCCATCATGTCTAAGTTTCAGAATTGAACCTCAGACCTTTATAGATGCATGTGCCTATATGTGTGTGCATACATAAAAATATATTTGTATATAAGTAGAAGTCTCTGAAAGTGCTCAAAACTGTGGTGAATCATGGACCTGCCATCCCAGAACTTGAGAGTGAGGCAGGAGGATCAGAAGTTCAAAGTCATTTTCAGCTATATAGGGAGTTTGAGGCTAGCCTTGGTTCCATGAGAGCCTGTCAGGGAGAAAGTCTGGGTGTGGCGGTTTAGAGTTGTCAGCCAAGCACTCAGGAAGGTTACCACAAGTTCAAGGCCAGCCTGGGCTGCAAATGATACCCTACCTCTAAATACAAAACAACTCCCTCAGTCCATCATCTACCACCTCACATCTGTCTACTGTCCTTGGTGCGTCTGTCATCTCCAGCCACCTGCATCATCTACCATCTGTTTCTATTACGTGGGTACCTGCTGCCCTATTGTAAAGCTTGGCAAATGTAGGTCTGTCTACTAGTGTCTTCAGTGTCCCTACCAACCATCACTCTAGCCAAAGAGGAAGTCCTAGGCTTCTGTCTTCCCATTCCATCTTCCTGCCACCCTTGAGGTGTGCACTCAACATTGGTGACTAGGACCCCTCAGTGTGACTGGAGACAGCTGGCTGTTGCTCTTAGCTTGACTGCTTCCTGGCCACCTCTGCTACTCGGGAGGCTCCATCCCCCCTTTTATTCCTAACCCAGGTTGGGTTTCTGGCCCTTCTGTGAGCACCCATGGAAAAGCAGACAGCTTTGACAAGACTGGGCTGGACACACACAGCAAGGAGCCAGAGTGCTGTGGATTCCAGGCCACAAGATGAATTGTCTCAATGAGGGAACCTACTATGTGGAGTGAGCTTCATGTAAGCCCACAAGTCCCTAACGCGTGTGGCTTCAGCAGACTCTCCCCACAATACTGCTCTTGGGCCTGTCTGACCCATTGGTTTCTCTCTCTCTCTCTTTAATTCTTTTGTCTTTTTGAGACAGTCTCTCAAGCTGACCTTGAATTCTCTGTTGTAGGCAAAGATAATTCCTGCTGTCTCATTTCCTGTGTGCTGGGATGACATGTGCATGTCGCTGTGCCCAGCTTCCATGACTTACTGCTGTGTGTGCCAGGAGTCAGGTGTCTTTCTCCATTCCCTCTACCTGCTCCTTTGCGGCAGGGCCTCTCACTAGACGTGGAACTCATCTCTCACCTCCCTGACACTGAGGTCAGAGGCATAAATGGCCACACCAGCCTTTTATATGTGCCAGAGATTCAGACTCAGGTTCCTATGTTTGTACAGACAATGCGCTTACCCACGGAGCCATCTCCCTAGTTCTAATGTTTTTTAATTAATTTTTTCATTCATTTTACATATCAACCACAGTTTCCTCTTCCTCTTCTCCTCCTGTTTCCCGCCCCCCCAACACACACACACTCCTCCTCTGTTCAGAAAGGGACATAGCTCTAATTTTTTTTTTTAAGGTTTTTCAAAACAGGGAGGGTTTCTCTGTAGCTTTGGAGCCTGTCCTGGAACTAGCTCTTGTAGACCAGGCTGGCCTTGAACTCACAGAGATCCACCTGCCTCTGCCTCCCCAGTGCTGGGATTAAAGGCGTGTGCCACCACTGCCTGGCCAAGCTCTAATATTTTTAAGTTAAAAAGTTTACTTATGCATCCGTTTATATGTGTATGTGCACAAGCTGTGTGTGTGCACGCGCGAGGAGAGGCCAGAAGAGGGCGTTGGATGTCCTAGAACCCGAGTTATAAGGACTTGTGAGCTGCTCCACCTACGTGCTGGGAGTCGGTACCTTCACTAAATGAGCAGGTGCCCTTAATCTCTGAGCCATTTTTCTAGTCTCCGTCTTTTTTCTTTCCTTTAGATCGAGTCTCCTGTGTCACTGGCTGACTTTGAACTCACTCTGCAGCTAAGGATGGCTTGAACTCCGGATCCCCTGGCTCCAGCATTCTGTGCCATCACGTCCAGCATTGTCGCTATTCTTAAAAGGCGCGGCACATTTCCCCGATCTGAAAGTTTATTATGCTAATCGTGTGTGTGTGTCGCTGGGGGCCGCACCCCGGCTTCTGTGTGCCGAGCCCGGCTCTGCCCAGGGGCTGCCCCTCGGGCCTCCAGCTCTCGAAGGTTGTTGCCCGGCTGTGTAGCCCAGGGACCACGGCTGCTGGTTCACGCCGGTGCCCTGGTATATATCGGGCGCTCCATAACTCCTCAGTGACCGCTGGAGTCGAGAGAATGCAGGCGCCGGTGGTGCCGTGTCCTCCGCTACTCGTCACTCGGGCAAGGCACGGAACCCACAATCAGGAAACCGCTGTCCACCGGGCCGCGCACGCCTCAGTGCGCCTGCGTAGCCACGTCCCGGTTTCCCAACGCTCTGCCCAAGTGCGCGCATGCGTCTCCCCGCCCCCCGGCCGCGCGCCTCTCTAGTGCGCCTGCGCTATGATCCGGGCCGCGCTTGCGCCTGCGCATTGCTCTCCGGCCGTGGGCCCGGCCGGCGCCTGCGTAGTGGCGCCTGCGCGGGGGGGGGTGAAGAGGTGGAGGAGGAGGAGGAGGAGGAGGAGGCGGCGGCGAGAAGATGGCGACTTCGAACAATCCGCGGAAATTTAGCGAGAAAATCGCACTGCACAACCAGAAGCAGGCGGAGGAGACGGCGGCCTTCGAGGAGGTCATGAAGGACCTGAGCCTGACGCGGGCCGCGCGGGTGAGAGCGCGGGGGAGGGGAGGGGAGGAGGGAGGGGAGGAGGGAGAGACGCGGGGGCGGGGCTGAGGCCGCCGCAGGTGTTCCCACGCCGCCAGCCGGTGCGGAGCGGCTGCTCGCGAGATTGCTCTTTGGACTGGATAGGTGGTCCCATCACAGCGACCTGAGGGGACAGGTGTCATCCATCATTGCTACCCGAGGGGACGTGCGCCCTCATCGTAGCCATCAGAATGGACACGTGTCACCCCCCCCCATTGCTACCTAAGGTGTCAGGAGTCATCTGGGGGATAGGTGGCCCCATCATTGCTACCTGAGGGGACAGTTGTTAGCCTTCGTGCTACCTGTGGGGGTAAGGGGGTCCCACTGTTGCTACTAAGGAGATAGTTGTCATCCTTTGCTACCTGAGCGGACACTTGTCCACTAAAGAAGAGGGGTCCCTTCAGTTATCTGAGGGGACAGTTGTCACTCCTTCTTTGCTACCTGAGGTGGAGGGGATACTGTATTACTGTCACCTGTGTCCTCCTTGGGTATACCTACTTCTGTCATGAAGTAGTTCTTGACCCTCCTGGCTAACTGAGTGACCCTCCATGGGGCTCCAGAGGTATGGAGTCAGCTGCTTGGTTCCCATACAGCCTCTGTGCTGGGAACCAGGCGATGCCCCCGAGACTGGATGGAGGGTTTGCCTGTTGGGCCATTTGGCTGGCCTTGCTGGGTTGTTGGCCATGTCAAGTGTGTGATGTCGGATGCTCTTTTATGTTCCTCCATGGTCAAGGACATGATGGTGCTTAGTGTAGGTGGCAGGGACCCTCATCATGGGGCACTTCCTGCTTCCCAGGTGATTTGCCAGGGGCACCAGTCAGCTGGAGCCTTTGGTGACATTAGCCAGTTTCTTGTTTATCTGAGACTGTGGTGTCACAAATGAAATGTGTGCCCATTTTCTCACTCAGCAGGCCCAGTTCCTGTGTGATGGAGAGGGGATTCATGTTCTCCCACAGCACATATAGAGAGACATGGCTGGTGAATGAATGAACAGTCACCTCTGTGTCAGTCATAGGCCAGGGCAGCTGAGGCTGCTTCTTGCTTCCAGTGTATAGTAGGTGTCTGCATGCAGATGGAGTCAAATGTTTGCAGTGTAATCAGAATAAAGAATTCCATGGCTCACATTTTGATGGAAGTTTGGTTTCTTCCAGGAGTTGGGAATGAATGGCTGTGGAAAAGATTACTGATGTAGCACAGGCTAGCCTTGAACTCTTTGAGTTGCTGAGGATGGCTTTGAAGACTGATGTTCCTGCCTCCGTTACAAGAGCGCCACCATCCGTGTGTGGGAAGGATTTAAGACTTGATTGGAATGTAGCTGAGGAGCATGGTCTGTGTGTGTGACACATGGCACTCACTGACTGACAGTTTATTTGTTGTGTCACCTGGAGCAGTTTCATTGCACCACAGGGTCCTGTCCCAGCCACTCTGCCTCCCTGTAGCTGCACTTGTTCTGGGATCCCAGGCCCTCAGCCTTATCTCTGGCCTCCACGTAGCACTTGTCCATGCTTGGCTCCTCCTTTGAAATAACTGCGGGTTGGTGAGAACACAGCTGGTGCGGGTGCTTTCCACCAAGCCCTCAGACTTGTCCTCTGATGTCTCATAATGGACTAAGTTAAAATATACACGACAGGGGGGTGTGGTAGTATACTCCCATATCTCAGCAGCTGGGAGTTGAGGCAGGAGGATTGCTGTGAGTTTGAGGCCTTTCAAGACAGCCTAGGCTATACAGCAAAATAAATCTAAAAGGAAGGAAGGAAGGAAGAAAAGGGGGTGCTAAGTATATGGTTTAGAAAAGTGTTCATCAAAAAAAGTGTGAGGACTGGATTTGATTCCCAGCGCTCTGTAAGAAGCGTGTGCCCACCCTGGCAGCCTGTGGAGACAGTCAAGTGGGTCTTAGGTCCGGTTGGCCTGGCTAGCTAACCACATCAGCTGGCTCCAGGAACTGAGCCTGGAACCCTGGGCTGGAGAGATGGCTCAATGGTAAGAGCACTTTGCTGCTCTTCCAGAGGGTCTGGGTTCAGTTCCCAGCATCTGTCAGGTGGATCACAACTGCCTGTGACTCCAGCTCCAAGGGGACCTTGGCCTCCTCAGGCACCTGTACTCATATTTAGAAAGTAAAAATGAGGGCGCTGGAGAGATGGCTCAGAGGGTAAGAGCACTGGCTGCTCTTCCAGAGGTCCCGAGTTCAATTCCTAACAACCACATGGTGGCTCACAACCATCTATAATGAGACCTGGTGCCTTCCTTGCCAGCAGTACATTGTATGCTTAATAAATATAAATAAATCTTTAAAAAAAGAAAAGAAAGTAAAGATGACTGGGCATGCCGATGCACGTCTTTAATCCCAGCACTTGGGAAGCAGAAGCAGGAGGAGTTTGAGGCCAGCCTGGTCTACAAAGTGAGTTCAAGGCCAGCCTGGTCTACAGAGCAAGTTTGAGGACAGCCAGAGCTACACATAGAAACCCTGTCTTGAAAAATGAACAATTTGAAGGCTCCTAAAGAACAATGCCTAAGGCTGGCCTATAGTCTCTACACATGTATAGAGACTACACATCCACATTCATACATACACATACACATCCATATCCACACACAAAAAAAAGAAAAAAAAAGAGAAAAAAAGAAAAAATTTACCAGTTTAACATTATTTGAAAAATACCTCCATTTGATTTGTTTTGCGAGTCATAGCTGGGAGGTCAGTCAACAAACTGTGGGAGCTGGCTCTCTCACCATGTGGGTCCCAGGGGTCCCAGTTGGGCCATTCGGCTTGGCAGCAGGCCCCTTCCCCTTCACCTGCTGAGCTGTTTCAACAGTTACTGGGCTTCACCAGCTTGCATCTGCACCTCTGCTATCCCTGGCTCTGTGGGATGGTGCTGAATTAGTTTGTCTGTTGTACTAGACATGTGGGGATCCTCAGCTCTCGGCGCCTTAGGACCTGCACCCTTGGACTCACATGTCCTGATCCCTGTGTCCCAGGATGATGGCTAGGGCCAAGTGGCTGTGTGGTCCATGCAGAGAGAGGCCTGGTGACCTGAGCAAGGGGGCAGGCAACTGGTGAGCATGGGGTAGGAATGGGGGTAGTGTGTGTGTCACTTGCTGACCATTGGCTTGGGACACTGGGTTCCTGGTGTGACTGAGTACCTAAGGCCACAGGACCTGGGCCACAGACTATCCTTAGTCAGCTAGGTGTGGAGGTACGCATCTGATGTCCCGGATGCTCTGCAGGCTGAAGCATAAGGACCCTAGAGACGAGGTATTTGAGGCCAGGCTGGACCACACAGCAAGGCCTTCTCCTCACAGAAGTAGTAATACAGGATGGCCCTGCCTGGGCTGAGTGGTGGCGTTCTGGCCTTTACCTGGGACAGGGGTGGCTTTGTTGAGAATAGGGCCTGGAACATTTGTTATTCACTCTGTGTGTGTGCGTGTGCATGTGCCATAGCACATGTGCGGAGATCAGAGGACAGCTTGCTGGAACTGGTCCTTACCTTCTCTCATGTGAGTCCTGGAGATTGAACTCAGGTCATCAGGCTTGGCAGCAATCACCTTCATACCCGCTGAGCCATCTAGCTGGCCCTTTAAAATTATCTCTTTTGCTGCTGGCTACCAGGGCTGTCTGTTACCATCTGTGACCTTTGCAGAGGAAATACCCCAAGCTGTTGTCAAGAGAATAGGGGTGACACCCTCATTACTGTCCCCCTCTCTAGAAGCTCCTTCCCCTTGCAGCTGGATGGTGGCCTGTGAAAACGATCTATCTATGCTCAGGCCGCAGGAGCTGGCAGTGGGACTTTCCTGGTGAAAGGACTCTGTAGATGGGATCTGATGAGGTCACTGGAGCTGACTGGGTGCAGCTGCACACACTTTTCATCCAGCTCAGGAGGCTGAGGTGGAAGGGTCAGGAGTTCAAGGTCAGCCTCAACTACAGGAGACCCTGTCTCTAAAAACTGAGAAAAGTAAAGAAGATAAGGTAGCACGGGAGCTGGGCCATGGAGATAGAGTGAGGGGCGGGGGCAGAGCAGGACATCAGGTGGTGTGTGTGTGGGTGTGTGCACGTGTGTACATGTGGGGACAGGGCAGAGCAGGACATCAGGTGGTGTGTGGGTGTGTGCACGTGTGTACATGTGGGGACAGGACACAGCAGGACATCAGGTGGTGTGTGTGTGGGTGTGTGCATGAGTGTACGTGTGGGGACAGGGCAGAGCAGGACATCAGGTGGTGTGTGGGTGGGTGTGTGCACAAGTGTACGTATGGGGACAGGGCAGAGCAAGACATCAGGTGGTGTGTGGGTGGGTGGATTTTCTGTCCCACCAGCCAGCTCCCAAAACCACACAGAGACTTATTATTAATTTTAAATGCTTGACTGATAGCTTATACTTGTTACTAACTAGCTCTTAAAACTTAAATTAATCCATATTTCTTATCTATAATCTACCACATGGCTTGGTACCTTTTTTTCGAAACATATCTCCAGTGACTCCTTGTGACTCTGTCATTCTTCCCAGCATCCTCTCAGTTTGATTCTCCCACCTAACCTCTGCCTCACTATTGGCCAGTCAGCCTTTTATTAAAACAATCAGAAAGTGCTTGGCAAAGACACATCTTCACAGTGTACAAAAAGATTATTCCATAACATGTGTGTGCACAAATGTGTATACCTATGGGCACAGGGCACAGTAGGGCTTCAGGTTTTCTGTGGTGTATGTACATTAGTGTACATGTGTGTACAAATGGGCACAGGGCAGAGCAGGGCATCAGGTGTTGAGTGGTGTGTGTGTGCATGAGTGTACATGTGGGCACAGGGCAGAGCAGGGCATCAGGTGTTGAGTGGTGTGTGTGTGCATGAGTGTACATGTGGGCACAAGGCAGAGCAGGACATTCGGTGGTGTGTGGTGTGTGTGCGTGCACACGTGTACATGTATGTACATGTGGGCACAGGGCAGAGCAGGACATTCGGTGATGTGTGGTGTATGTGCGTGCATACACGTGTGCACAGGGCAGAGCAGGGCACCCAGGGCTCCAGCACTCTTGGTCTTATTCCATTCCTTCTGACCTTCTTGATGTTCTGGAGTTATAGGAATGTGTGACCATGCCCAGTGTTTGTTTCTTTGTTTTCTTTTATTTTTTGAGACAGGGTTTCTCTGTGTAACTCTGGCTATCCTGGAACTTGCTCTGGAAACCAGTCTAGCCTCAAACTCAGAGATCTGCCTGCCTCTGTCTCAAGTGTTGGGATTGAAGGTGTGTGCTGTTTTTGGCAATACCTAGCTTTTTATGTAGGTTCTGAGGATTCAGCCTCAGCCTCATGCTCACCCAGCAAGTGCTGTTAGTGCTGACCCATTTTCCAAGCCGCTGTGCTCATTGTGTTTTCTGTTTTGTTTTTTGAATCAGGGTCTCACTATGTAGTCCTGGCTGGTATAGAATATGCTGGCCTCAGATTTAGAGATTCCTCCTGCCTCTGTCTTTCCAGTACTGGGATTAAAGGTGTGTGACATTAAACCTGGCCCCTTGGTCACTTAAAAAATTATTTACTTACTTTTTGACTTATTTTATACTGTGTACATGAGTGTTTTGCCTGCATGTATGCATGTGCATGAAGTATGTGCTTATTTCCTAGGTCAGCAGAAGGGGCATCAGACCCCTGGGAACCTCTGTAAGAACAGCCAGTGCTCTTAACTGCTGGGCCATCTCTGCAGCCCTAGACCCCAGGATTTAAAGATATGTGAGCGTGGTGATATGTTCCAGGGGAAAGTGCTGCCCAAGTCTGATGGCCTGAGTTTGTCCTGGGACCCACATGCTGTGTCTTAGGGTTTCTACTGTAATAAGACACCACAACCAAAACCAACTTAGGGAGGCGGGGATTCTTCCAGTTAAAATTCTCAGCCCCCTCTCCATTAAAGAAGAGGGGGCAGGAACTCGAGGCAGCAGCTGATGCAGAGGCCATGAAAGAGCGCTGCTTACTGGCTTGCTCATGACTTGTTCAGTCTGCTTTCTTATAGCACCCAGGACCACCTACCTGTGGGATGGCACCATCCACAGTGAATCAATCATTAATCAAGGAAGCACACCACAGGCTAATCTAGTGGGGTCATTTTCTTAATTGACATTCCGTTTTCCAAAATGATTCTAGTTTCTGTTGGTTGGCATAAATATAGCCAGCATATGGTAGAAGGAAAGTAACTCCTGTAAGTTGTTTCTTTCCTTTTAACACACACACACACACACACAAACACTGGCATTCACACAGTCCTCCCCAAACATACAACACAAAGAAATAAACAGAAAAAAAGTAAAGCCAGTTATGGGCTGTATGGCCAAACCACGTGTCAAAGCAAACAAGCAAGAATAGCAGCATGGCTCAGGGGTGAAGCCCCTGCCTAGAATTCCCCAGTGAGGGCCTGGGGGTGTGACTCGGGTGGAGCCCCTGCCTAGAATCCCCCAGTGAGGGGCTGGACTGAGAGTGGTTCAGCGAGGCAATTTCTTCTGTTGACTTGGTTTCCAAATCCAAGTTTGTGTTCCTCCTGTCCCGGGAGGCAGAGCCTGCAGCCTTTCATTCCTTGTCACAGTTCTGGTGCTGGCAATGGTACCATGACCGCAGCTCTTATTTCTGCAGACAGTGTCCATTGCTGGTTGCACGGAATGTGTGCCTGTGTTAGTCCAGCAGGTGGCCCAGGGTAAGAGGCTCTCTGGGGGCTGGCCCTGGTCTCGGTGTCTCTGTTCACACAGTCAGCAGGTAGCTCTCAGTGCTCCTAGAGGCAGTGCTGGTGAAGGAGTGTGGGGCCGCACGTGTGCTGTCAGGGTGCTCCAATGAAGCCACACTGTCACCCCTGCGTTTCAGTTTTGGTGACCCCAAACAAAACTGTCTCCTCTGGGCTTCTCAAAGCGTTGTGGGCCTCTAACTGGTGGTTCTGTCCCACGTCTCAGGGCTCACAAGGAAGAGCAGCTGTCAGTGTTTGCAGGTGGAAAAGAGACTGAGCCCTCTGCTGGGGACCAACTGGCTACTGGCCCTGGGACAGTGGCACTGGCACCAGGCAAGAATTCTCTCTGCATGCTGGGTGCTGTCTTTCTCTATCATAATCCCCCAGGGTTAATGTACAGTATATACCTGTGACTTCTGCCTTGGCATCTCATGTTCCCCGATCATGGTCTCTCCGATTCATTGTTTGGGGCTAATTGGACTTAACTGGGTTATGTTGGGTGAGTTACTATCTGTGCTGGTGGCTTTCTGGTTTCAGCTTGATCTCATGTAGACACAGAGATGGGGGTACAGCTGGGGAGATAGCAGGACCTGGTTCCTGCCGAGGAAGCGCCACAGCCACCAGTCACTCGGTGGGCACGCTTGCCATCCCTGCACTTGGAAAGGGGAGGCAGGGAAATCGAGAGCCTAGTGTCCATCTTGGCTAGTTTGGAAGTCGGCCTGGGCTGAATGAGGCCAAGAGCTGGGGAGGTGGTTTCATTGGTGAAGTGCTTGGGGTGTAAGAGTAAAGACCCAAGATTGACCACAGAATCCCTGGAAGAAGCCGGGTCCATGCTGCATGTCTGTGACCCCTGTACAGGGTGGCAGAGATGGGGGGATTCCCAGCACTTCCCAGCCAGTGAGCTGTGGTTTACTGAGAGAGCTCATCTCAAGAGAATAGGGCAGGAGCAATTGAGGAGACACTGAGTGTCAACCTGTGCCTCCATGTGCTGATGGCCGTACATATATGCAGCACACAGACCAAACCCCCAAAACCAGCATCAAGTGTAATGGTTCATGCTGTAGTCCCAGCATGCAGGAGGTAGAGGCAGGAGGATTGGTCATCTTTGAGCTCGGCTTTGGTTACATATTGAGACTAACCAAGCAGCTATCAGTGCACCCCTGCCCAACTCATTGTTGAGGCTGAGGCAGGAGGATTGTGGGTTCCAGGCTAGCTTGGCAGCATGGCAGACCCCCTCTAGCTCTTCCAAGAATAGCTCACCCAACACTAAAACTGCCTCACGGGTGTTGTGCAGTCAGAACTGGAGAGAGGAGCTCTGGCCCTAAGCGTCTGCGGTGCTGCATGTCACAGGCAGTGCTAGGCCACCAATAGTGCCCTTGAGATGGGAGCATGAGACCCAGAGAGCATGAACTAGGCAAGCCAGGCTGACCCACAGCAGCCGGAGTGATTTCTAGCATATCATGCAGTTTGGGAGCATGCCAGCCCATCAGGCTGTGGCAGGGTGTGCCATCGGCCAGAACCCATGTACAGAGAAAATGGCTCTCAAAGTAGAGGCTTTGTGGCGGGAGTGACTGGGGGGGGAAGTAGGCAGGGGGTAGCAGGAACCATGGAAGACTACAGAAAAAAGGCAGTGTGAGAGACACTGGCGTGGAGTTGGCGGTGCTCCTGTATTGATGATAGCCCCCAGGGGGGAACCCATCACACATCTGTGTTACTCAGGTGGCTTCTAACCTGAATCTCAGGACCTTCCGACCCAGGACATTGGCCCCGTCACACACTGTTTGTTGTGAGGCATGGTGTTTAGAACCTGCATATCCTCACATCTGCCTCCAGACATGGTGGTCACTTGTCAGGGACTGTCCCTTTGTGTTCTGTAGTGGCAGGAAAGGCTGCAAAGCTAGAGGAAAGCTCAGGCACAGGCCATGGCAATGACGGGTCAGTGTGGGGGTTGGGAGACCTGTCCTGGAGCTTATGGTCAGCTGTGGCTGGAACAGCCTCCTGTCACTCCTCTTGGGCTGCCCACTCAGCACAGCCTGCTCAGATGGCGCCTGTCCCAACCAGGTGTGGCCCTGTGGCCCTGGCTGGACAAATGAGGAAGTCACTGTGAGCCTTGAGGGCCACAGACTGTAGTCGACATTAGCATTTGCTGAGGAGAAATGAGATATGGCTAGCCTGGTCCTCCTAGGAAGAGCTGCAGGCTTGATAGGTCGGCTCATTAGCTCTACACCCTCTTTGGAGAGGTGAGGTGGACTTACATGGCCTCTGTCTACCATTTTGAGGAAAGAGATCAGTGCAGCAGCTGGCTGTGATGGGCTGTGTTGCTGGCAGGCATCTGGAGGACACTCAGCAGGTGATGGTATCCAGACAAAATTCAGCAGGCACAGGCTGTACTCAGCAGGCGTGAGGTGTACATTAACAGCTACAGGCTGCACTCAACAGGCACTTAGCAGGTGTGCAGTGTATTCAGCACTCAACAGATATGCAGTGTGTATTCACTGGGGGCCTCTAGTAACCCTGAAGGAATGTTTCCTGTTGGGTGCAGATACATGGCTTTTCTAGTGAGAGAGGTCCTGTCACCCGTGGTTGGAGGCCCATAGCTCAGGGACGGCCTGAACTGCCCTCAGGGTTATGGCAGGCAGCAGTGGTGAGTAGTGGTAGAGTTGAATGTACAGCCTCTGGCAACTTGGATGACTTCTAACCTTGCAAGTAGATGCTCCCAGGGGACACTCCACTCAGGAGTTCTGCCCTTCCACCCGCCCCAGGCATATGCCCCATTAACTATTACTCCAATCCCAGTAGAGAGGCAGAGTTATCATCCCCATCCGGGCATCAGTTCCCTTGTGAAGGCTAGAAATGCAGACAGGGACTGCACTCCTTGTAGCGGTTAGGGCCCGTGTCCACCAAGTAGGCTCCGCAGTTCAGTTGTTTGGTTTTTGTTTCTTTTGTTTTGTTTTGAGGCAGGGTCTGTGTAGGCAGTGCTGAGCTTAGACTCTGAGTCCTCAGCTTCCCAAGTGCTGGGGTCAGTTCCATGAGACAGGGTCTCAGCTCTGTAGCCCAGGCTGGCCTGGAACTTGTGGCAATCCTCCTGCTTCAACTTCCTGACTGCCCGTGTCACCAGTGCACAGCAGCCGCACACCCCTGTGCTTAAATAGTCTTCTGAGCCACTCTGCACTGTGGCTGCTGTTACTCTCACACCAGGAGTCTGATAGTCTCCAGTTCCTCCTCCTCTCCAGTGCTTCCCAGGCTCTGGCTCAGGTCTTCTGCAGTCCGTGGCTCCATGGGGTAACTCTGTAAGCAGAGGCCTCTCCTTCTGTGGGATCATGCCTCCTCTTTCCCCGTCCATGGCGCCTTTTGATGCATGAATGTTTTTAATTTTGACCAAGTCCAATTCTTGGTTGTTCTTTTGTTTGTTTGTTTTCTTTTCTTTTATTTCTTGAGTTTGGTGTCATATTCAAGAAATGGCTGCCAAGCCTGCATAGCTCCTGCCTTCCTGAGGTGCTGGCCAGGCTGCCTGCCTCATAGATCTGTGGCTTCTGGGACAGAGCTGGCCTTGGTGCCGGGCTCTACCTCAGGTCTTTGAGTATGGATTCTGAGCTGTCCAGATTACTGTTTCTGTGTATGAGGATGTGATTTCCCCAGAGCCCTTTAGGCAAAGGCTGCTCTTTCCCACCTAGTATCTTGGTACCAGTGTACCAAGGGCTTATTTCTGGAGTATTCTTTCCTGTTGGTTCAACACTGGCTAGTTTTTTTGTTTTGTTTTTGTTTTTTAAACATGTGGCCTCTCTGTATAACTTTGGCTAGCCTGGAACTCTATGTCAGTGTTTCTCAACATGTGGGGTTTTTTTTGGGGTCAAGCAACCCTTTCACACGGGTCACCTAAGACTGTCAGAAAACACAGATATTTACATTATGATTCACAACAGTGGCAAAATTAGAGTTATGAAGTAGCAACGAAAATAATTTTGTGCTTGGGGGCACCACAGCATGAGGACCTGTGTTGAAGAGTCACAGCGTAAGTAAGGTTGAGAACCCTGGTCTGTGCAGACCAGACTGGGCTCAAAGAGACCAGAGAGATCCGCCTACCTCTACCTCCCAAGTGCTGGAATTAAAGGCCCACACCACCATGCTCTTCATTTTTTAAAACTTGTTTTTATGTTTATTTGCTGGGGTTAGCCACACATGTCGAAGTCAGAGGGTAATTAGAAATCAATTGTCTGTGATACTTAAAACATAAAGAGATGTGCCATCAACCATGTGGGCACACGTTCATCATCTTGTGGGGATGGCCTCTCCATAGCAAGCCCAGTCCACCAGTTACGGAGAACAGGTAGGAGCAGATTGGGATAGACCAGGGCCTCTGGGCTCGTCTTAGAGCCTGGGTGTGCACAGGAAGGTGTTGCTGTTGGAGATCAGGGGATCCCTTTGTGGGGTGAGAGATACTAAGGGCACACAGGAGTGCTGTGTCCTAGGGAAAGATGGGCCCTATATCCTTTCTGCCCTGGGAACCTCCCATATGCCCCCATTCTACCAGTTCTGTCCCTGCCAGAGCCCTGGCTAAGGTCTCATCCGGTGAGCTTCCCTGGCCCAGAGGTCCAGCACAGACCACCACTACCTCCTTGCTCATGAGTGGCCTGGCCTCTCCACCAGCGCTCTAACCCTGTGACCCCAGACCCTTTGCTCATGCTGTGTCCTGTGTCTTTAACTACGTAGGAGCTGTTTTCCACCTTTTGCCCACCCTGTTGCTCAGCCTTGCACTGTCCAGGGCAGCTTACTCTGTCCCCTGCTGGGGGCTCTGTGTTCCTCTCCTCCCTACCTGGCCCAAAGGATGGAAGAGGCTGCTGCAGGATGCACAGGAGGCAGGCCCATGCCCTGCTGCTGTTAACTCAGTCCGCTGTGTGTACATGGGCTGTGTAGAAGGCACCTGAGCTGCAGTGCACATGTGCAGTTCTCGCCTACGTTTATATGGTTCTAGGGACTGATGACAGTTTGGTGGCACGCATCCCTAACTCCTGAAAAAGCCCATGTTCAGGCCTAGCTCTGACCTGGACCCTCCCCAGAGTCTCTGCAGATGCCATCTCCTTGGCCATTGCTACTGGGGTGCCCCCTGCTTGGCCTGAGCTTGGCTCACATGCTGACAGTCACTCTGTGCCATCCTGTCCAAAATGGCCAACCTGTGAGAAGAACTAGAGATGTCTCTAGGTGGGGGTTGCATCCCTCGGGGTCTTGGCCCTGGCTGAGCTGATCTGAGCCTGAAACTGCTAGGTCACTGCACCTGTGACAGCCCAAGGTACAGGGGCACCATCGTTTCCATTCCCAGAAGTGGTGGTGGGGAGCTAAAGCCCCCAGCCAGCATCTACCTTGGCTGCTATGGCATAAGCCAGTCATTCTTATATGTCAGTTAATTTTTAAAAATAATTTAGAGGTCAAGTTGTGGTGGCCCACGCCTTTAATCCCAGCACTCAGGAGGCAGAGGCAGGCGGAGCTCTGTGAGTCTGAGGCCAGCCTGGTCTACAGAGCTAGTTCTAGGACAGCCAGGGCTGTTACACAGTGAATCCCTGTCTCAAAACCAAAAATAAATAAATTAATTAATGAAATAAAATTTAGGCTTGTGAGACGGTTCAGTGGGTGAAGGCGGTGCTGCCGAGTCTGACCCACATACATGCCATGGCACATTCATGCCTCCGCCCCCACACACATCACATTGCTCCTCCAGCCAGACTGCAGTGCCCAGGTGGACACATCACTCCCTGGGCTTAGGACAGTGATGTTCATCATGTCTCTTC
Organism: Ondatra zibethicus; assembly: GCA_004026605.1. Classification (NCBI taxonomy): domain Eukaryota; kingdom Metazoa; phylum Chordata; class Mammalia; order Rodentia; family Cricetidae; genus Ondatra; species Ondatra zibethicus. Next base: position 22,294 of record PVIU01007751.1, read on the forward strand.
TTGGAAGTGACCTAGAAAGTGCCAGAAATTCTCTATCACTTGGAGGAAACCTTTGGTGGTTAAGTGTCCCTATCACCAGTGGGCGTCCCTCTTCCGAGTGAGATATGGGACTGTAATGACTTAAATGACTGTAATGACTTAAATGGTGCTGGGGTGGGCAAGTCTAGGCTCTTCTGGCCACCCCCACAACACCAGGACCTGCTGAAAATTGAACCTCAGACATTCTAGGCGGGGCTCTACCTTTGAGTCACACCCCCAGCCCCTCACTGAGGGACTCTAGGCAGAGGCCCTACAAGTGAGTCATGCCTCCAGGTTTCATTTGTAATAGACATCTAGTTCCATTAGCCTCAGGGCAGGGCTGGGTTTGAATCTCATTTTTCTATTTACTAATTTCTATGAAGCCTCCTTTCTGTGACACTGGACGCATTTATCCTTCAATGTAACTGTTAACTTACACTTAGTTCTAGAACACTCCATGCCTATAAAAGGAGAGCTTTTCACCACTAGTAGTCCCCGGCTTCTCCTCCACCCATGGCAACACCTGGTCTGCTGCCATACTATGTAGGTCCAAGAGCATATTTTCATTCGTGGGCTCACACATGATGTGGCCTTATTCTTTAACTTCTGACATGCAGTGTCATGTTTTCAAGGTCTGTCATTGTAGTATGTCGTCCCTTTTCAGAGCTGAGAAGTATTCCATATACCCGTCTATTCCCAGCCACACACTGCTGTGGGAAACTGGCTTTCCCTTTCTTTCCCTGTTTGCCATGCCACCGTGAGTATGTTTGCATTCTCCTTTTCTCTGGGGCCTGTCCCCGGGAAGGGAATGATGGGCCACACTGTGATTTTATGTTTTATTTGTGAAGTTCTGAGCAAGTTGACTTTATTTTAAATGGAACAGAAACCTACTGGTGTGGTTTAAAAAAGAAAGAAAGAGAGTGTGAGCGAGGACATTTGAGCTGTGTGACACAGCAGTGAGGAGCAGGCCCCTGTAGCAGTGACTGTAGAGGATGGTCGGCCCAGGGCAGGACTAGAATAATGTTGTGTAGATAGCTGGATGCTAAGATGGCACAGGCTAGGGCCAAAGACTTACATCATCTTGGGAGCTCAAGGAGAGCTCAGGGGTGGGAGGACCTGGGGTTTGGATGGTCTTTGGGTGTGTGTGCCTCTGCTCGCCTCTGCCTAGGGTAGATGCTAGTCCCACCCCTCCTCCCTGTGAGCATCACAGGCTGCTGACTTGGGTGCGCTGCTGAGGGAAGGCAGGCGAGATCCCACCCAGCCAGGTCCTGAGACCTGGAGTACACAGATGCCCAGGGCCTGTGAAAGTCTGAGTGTGAGGTTCTAGTGGGGTGCTAGATGTGTCAGGGTGGGCCTGGGTGGCAGCGCTGCCCTAACCCTGAGTTCTCACATAATGGCTGAGCGCTCTTGAAATGCGGAGCAGCCCAGCTATTCTGGGCCATGATAATGAGGCCACTGCAACTTTGCTTTATCTCCCTGTGGCCCCGTCACCCTCAGGGAAGCCCTGTGGGGTGCAGCAGTCCAGTCTCAGCTATGGCCCCAACGAGGTGTCATTGCAGCGTGGGGACCATGCATCTGGGCGTGGTGGCACACAGCTTCACCCCAGCCTGTGGAGGCAGAAGCACAGGGGGCTGAAGTACAAAACAGTACAGTTGGCATTTGTGCTTCCTTTGCTCAGTGTAACACACATGTGCACACGCTCATACACATATCCGCGTGCATGTTTCTACACATTCAAATGTGGACATACACACTCACGTGTGTGCATTCAAATAGGCTTGCAGGCCTGGGGCTGAAGAGGCTCCCCTGGGGACTGAGACCCACAGCCATGTATGTCTGCCTCAGGGGACAAGTCCTTCAGTGTGAGCCATAGTCTTGCTTGCTCCAGAGGCCAGGAGGCTCCTTCTGCCCTTGCCGGCTACCAGTGCACTGGGCTGGCAGGCCTGCATTCCTCTCTGCCCTGTGACACAGTCTGCCATCTTTTCTCATTTTCAAAGGTCCTCCTCTGTCCCAGCCATGTTGTCTCTGCAGGTGTGTGCCACAGTTTTTGTTTTGTTAGACAGATTCGCCCTGTGTAGCCCAGCTGGCCAGGAACTCCCAGAGATGCCCTGCCTTTGCCACTGAGTGCTGGTGGGAAAGGCATGTGCCGCCGCACCTGACTGTACCCACAGTTTTAACTCTTATTTGTTTTATTTATTTATTTATTCGTTTTTTCAAGACAGGGTTTTTCTGTAGCTTTGGAGCCTGTCCTGGAAGACCAGGCTGGCCTCAAACTCACAGAGGTCCGCCTGCCTCTGCCTCCCGAGTGCTGGGATTAAAGGTGTGCGCCACTACCAACTGGCTAATTCTTATTTGTATTTTGATTTTTTTTCCCCCTGTATTGTTTGTTTTGAAGACAGTCTCAGGTATCCCAGACTGGCCTTGAACTCGCCCTGCAGCCAAGAATATGACCTTAAACTCCGGGTCCTCTTTCCTCCTCCTCCCAAGTACTGGGGTGACAGATGTACCACCTCTCCCGACTTGAACATAATGATTTCTAGAACACAGCTCCCCACAGACATATTGCCAAGGCCCCAGTAGCCCTGGCTTCAGTCCTGGCCCCTGTAGTTGGAGGTGATGTGTCGTTCTTCACACCATCCATCTCCTTCATACACACACACCCAGCCCAGTTACTCTCATGTACACACACACAGGGCCCTGGGTGTCAGAATTCTGGGGCACTGAACCTTGGAGGGTGCAGGACAACCTGTTCTGGGTCCTTTGGGCAGCTCCGTGCCTTGGCTGGAGCTCTGGAAGGTGAGAAAGGCATCCGTGAGGCATTTCCTACTGAGAGACCATTTGTTTGGGGACTGGAACCTCACATTATGTGCCCCAGATTGTTAGAGAGGTCTGGGAACAAGAGTGAAGGCTGGACATGTGGTGCATGCCTGCCATGCCAGCAGCACTCAGGAGGCTGAGGTGTCTGAGCTGTATAGTGAGACCCTGTGGGGGGATCTGGGAGGCAGCTCTGCAGGCAGAGTGCTTGCTGTGCAGGCGTGAGGACCTGGCTCTAGTCCGTGACACAGATGTGTGGTCCTAGCACCAGGCAAGTGGGGACAGCAGGATCCCTGAAGCTTGCTGGCCAGTCCACTTAGTCTAGTCAGGGAGTCTCAGGCCAGTGAGAGGCCTGTCTCAAATAATAGGGTAGAGAGTTAGCAAGATCGCCCAGCCAGTGAAGGCTCCTGTCCCCAGGACCCATATGGAGAGAACTGACTTCCCCATGTTTTCCTCTGACTCCACATTTGTTCTTGGCACATGCAGCCATCCCACCCACATCAAACAAACAAATATATGTAAAAACAATGTATGAAAATATGGGAAGGGATAGAAAAAGATGTGTGTGTGGCCCTGTAATACTGCCTCACACTCAGAACTAACCTGGGGGACAGTGCCCAAGGTTGGCCTGTGTCCACATTGTGTCAGCATGAGTCCACACATGTCCACAGAAAGGCTTGTTTGGGTCATCAGCAGCTCTGTCCTTGGTCCGCTCGGCAGCCCATCAGGGAGGAGGCTCAGCTGTGAAGACATGGCCATGTTTTTCCTGTCTGTTGTCCTATCCCCAGCTGATGCCCAGCTGCTTCCTTCTGCTCAGCCTGGCCATAGCTAGACCCTCTGTGACCATCAACCTCCACAGAAACCTCAGCTTCCTTTTAGCCATGTCCTCTGACCCATGGCTTCCTCTGGTTCTGAGTTTCGGCTTTGCCCAAGGATGATGCAGGCCCCCATGTGAGCTTACAGTGGGCCAGTTCCCAGGTTAGCTTCCTGAGGAGCTGCAGCAATATACCATGTGCTGAGCCAGAGGGGACAATAAGGAAACTGAGACCAAGGGTTGTAGCTACCACCAGGGGTCCTTTGAGTGGCAGACAGTGTGGCTGTGGTGTGAATCTTGGCTGTTGCCACTTGGAGACAACTGTTGCAGAAGGGCTGCAGGTGACCTGGCTGTGACACTGGTGTGGAGGTGCAGACCTACCGCAGTTCCTGTCCAGGGACAGTGTCTTCACTGGGAGATTGTGTTCTTTGTAGTTTTTGAAGCAAAATCTCATGTAGCTCAAATTGACCTTGAACTCCTAATTCTCCTGCCTCCACCTCCTGAGTGCTGGAACGACCGGGGTACATTACCATGCCTGACTGCAGTTTTCCATTCCTCTTCTGGGGTACCCTAGAGCCTTGAACTTACTGTTTCTGAGACAGAACTGTTTTAATCTCATCTGAAAACTGGTTCTTTCCCAGCTCAGTTAGCGGCCACAGCATCCCTGAGGGCTTAGAGTATCCAGGGTAGACACCTCATGCCCTAGAACCAAATTGCTTCCCAAAGCAGCCACCCTGCCAGATTCCATGGCAAATGCCTGATCCCAGCACATGGGATATAGATTTAAGGAGGTTCCAGGTCAGTCCAGACTACAGGTGGTGGTGTCGCATGCCTTTTTGGGAGGCAGAGGCAGGCGGATCTCCTTGAGTTCGAGGCCAGCCTGGTCTACAACAGCTAGTTCTGGGACAGCTAGGGCTGTTATACCAATAAACCCTGTCTCAACCCCCCCACCCCGACCCTGTCTCAAAAACGGGTAGTGTGCTGGGGGAATGGCTCAGTCAGTGAAGTGCTCACCACACAAACATGGGGACCTGAGTTTGATGCTTAGAACCAAGCAGAAGAGCTGGTGCAGGCCAGTGAAGTGGCTGGCAGGTGAAGGTGCTTGCCACCAAGCCTGGCCACCTGAGTTTGGTCCCTGAGGCCTGTGTGGGGAAGGGAAGGAGACAACTGGTTCCTGCTTGTTGTGCTCTGACCTCCACAAGCACACTGAGGCACTCTCAGTACATGTTCATACATCAAATAAATAAAATTGGAAACATCCCCCAAAGAAAGCCTGGGTGTAGTGGTGCATGCCTGCAACCCCTGGGTAGGGAAGCAGAGACATGAGGCCCTCTGGGGTCACCAGCTGGCCAGCTTCACCTCCACTCCCAGTTCCAGGCCTGTGAGAAATGTTTTTCCCTAAAATAAGATGAATGTCTCTTGAGGAATTAAACTCAGGCTTGACCTGTGACCTACACACACACGTGTACAAAGACAAGCCAAATCTGAGATACATGCCTGTCATCCTAGCACTAAGGACATCGAGGCATGAAGAACAAGGTTGTCCTCAGCAGCACAGCAAACCTGTAGTTGTAGAGCCTCAGTTCCTTAGGTCCACAGATGTTGAATGGAGGGTGTGAGTTAGTTCCCAGCCACTATTCCCCAAATAATCACACAGAAACTGTATTAATTAAATCACTGCTTAGCCCATTAGCTCTAGCTTCTTATTGGCTAATTCTTACATATTAATTTAACCCATCTCCATTAACCTGTGTATCACCATGTGGCAGTGGCTTACTGCCCAAGTTTCGGCATGTCTGACTCTGGTTGTGGCTCCATGGTGTCTCTCTGACTCCGTCCTTCTTCCTCCCAGCATACAGCTTTCCTGGTCTAGTTCTGTTCTTCCCTGCCATAGGCTCAAAGCAGTTCTTTATTCATTAACCATAAAAGCAACACATAGACAGAAGGACCTCCCACACCACACAGACTAGAAAATTTGCTGTGTTTGGCCTCCAGGCCCTTTCCACCCCAGTAACTGTCATAGTCTGGGCTCTAGCACCACCATCCTGGCACCTATATGCTGACCACCATGGGAGCTAGCCTGGCAAGGCCCTGGTACCATGTCCCTCACTCCTTGTGCCTCCTTCCCCTCTGTTCTTGCTCTTCTCTGCCCACCATCTTCCTTGCACATCCTGCAGGGGTCCCCTTGATCTGCCTTCCTGTGACGGTCAGTCGGCCTCTGCTCGGTTAGCTGTGCTTGGCATGTCAGTCCCATGATCTCCTATCATTTTCAAAGACCCACTTTAAGAGTTCTCTACCGCCTGTGGTCCAGACTCTGGATGCTGGCTGCCTCCACTGCTATGCTCTGAGCCTTTGCTGAGCCCCACATCGTAGTGAGATGAGGTTCAGAGTCATGGGTGTGTGGGCTTGGGAGGGCAGAATAGGGCTCAGTTTTCTTTCTACCCTTGCTTGTGGCTTCCTTTGGCTTGGGTCATCCTGTCATCCCTTGGCTTCTGGCCACATCCCTCTCCTTAAGTCCAGGCCTCATTTTTCAGATCTTTAACTGACTGCAGAGACTCCAGTTTTTAATGCATCTGCCTTTGGAGGTTGGGTAGGCAGTACTTTCTTGGTAAGGCACAGTTTTATATAGTACAGGCCATTGGCCCTGGGCTCTCTAGACTTAAACCCTGTGTGGTCATCTTATTGCCGCAGGCCTCCTGCTGATCCCCAGGTAAGTGTGTGACTCAGCCCAGAAAGCTTCCATAGTTATCATCCTGGCATGTCCCAGCCAAGTCACCTGGGAAGGAGATGGCAGCTGGTCAGCCATACACCTCATGGTCACATCAGAGCCCAGACAGACCAAGAGACCCCTGCAGACCCACACTGCTGTGGGTTTCCACAGAAGAACCCTGGCACCCCAAGGCTCTGCCTGATCTTGACAGGCTGAGGGCTGCATCCCTAAAAACTGAGGTATGTGGATATTCCAGGCTTCCCAGTTTTTCCTTGTGTTTAACATAGCCCAAGATGACCTCAAGCTCCTGCTCTTCCTGCCTCCATCTCCTGAGTTACAAGCTTGTGCCAGCACACCTGGCTTATATTGTACCAGGAGTGGAACTCAGGGCTTGTGCAGGCTTGGCAAGCGCTCTGCCCACTACTGAGCCCTACGTCCAGTCTCTAATACAACTAGTTTTCTGGTTTCATTTTGGTGTGGTTTTTGGTCTTTTGAGACAAGGGTCTCTTTATAGTCCTGGCTATCCTGGATCTTACTGTGTAGACCAAGCTGACGTGGAACTCAGATTCGCCTGCCTCTGCACCCAGAGTGTTAGGATTAAAGGTGTGTGCCACCATGCCTAGCTCCAGTACAATTGTTAATAGACTTTTCATGGAGAGCCTCAGACCAAAATGGTGGCAAGAGAAACCCCCCTTGGCCCATGAGACAGTCTGATTTGTAACAGAGGCCCCCTTCTAACCTCAGTTTCCCCACTTGCAAACTGGGGACTCAGCAGTGTCTCTTCCCTTTGTGAGGCCTCACTCAGAAATGGGCTCTAGGCCAAAAGAGAGGGCTGGGTACCCCATAGAGGGAGGAGGGCCCCACAGAACCAGCTGTGCTGTACAGAGCCCAAGGGACCTGTCCCAGCTCTGGGCCCAAGTGCCTATGTCTAACTTCCACCGCTGTCTAGAGAAACAGCCGGCGCCGCCCGCCACAGACCCGTTCATTCCTGGGTCTGGAAATTTGGCAGCTGCTGTGAAGGCTGATTAAAGGCATTCCGAGGCTCCACCGTGCTTGTGTACTCTAGTCTGTTTACAGTGGGCTGCAGAGATGGGGAGGCTGGAGGCCCACCCGGGGCTAAGGTGACTCAGCCTGGAATGTCCATTCCTGTGTCCTCCTCCATTCATCCCCTCACCCTGGGCATCATCCCCTCCTGTGGGCAGAGTGCCCCCAGTGTGCCTGGTCAGCCTAGTGACCCAGCAGGACCCTGGCAACATCACAGTAGGGGACAGACATGAACCCAAATGTGCTGGGCATGGTGGTGCACACCTTTAATCCCAATGCTTGGAAGGCAGACAGGCAGAGCTCTGAGTTCACATGGTCTACAGAGGGAGTTTCAGGACAACCAGAACTACATAGTGAGACCCTGTCTCAAAAAAATAAAAAATAAAAATAAAAATAAATTGAGAAGGGTCCAAATGCAAGAGTTGGAACCTTTGATTCCTTCGAAATCAAAAGCACACACATCATCTGGGTAGTGGCTCATGCCTGTCACTTCAGCATCAGAAACTGCAGTAGGGATTCAGAGCCAGCCTGGGCTACATGAGACCCTTTGGGGGACTAGAGAATTCAGACATCAGGAGAGCTGACTGCTCTTGCAGAGACCTGAGTTTGGCTCCCCCACACCCATTTTAGGCAGCTTGGAGGATCTGAAACCTCTACCCCTGAGGGCTCCTGTATATATGTGCACAAACCCACACACACGTAATTTTTTTTAATGAAATCATAAAGTTGACCATAGTCAACTTTATGCAACACGTATAACCCCAGTGTTCAAGACTCTGCAGCACGAGGATTGCTCTAAGTTTGAGACTCTGTCAGGGCAGAGCACCACTCGCACAGTGTGCTTCTAGTTTGGTTCCACCCCAGCATTGCAAAGACAAAGAGACCCAAAAAGGAACAAGTGTTGGGGAGGAGGTGAGGCTGGAAGCTTTGAGCCCTGTGGGAGTGTGACACATGCAGCTGTCGGGGAAGATGCTACAGCCCGTGCGCCGAGAACTGCAGCACCGCGGCCCTCCCAGGTGGACACTGCGACTTGAACGCCAGGGCTCCGTTGCACATTTGTGTTCACCAATTATTGTCAGCCACTGAAAGATGGAAAAATATGCCAAGTGTCAATCATCCGAGGAATAAATAAACAGTAATGTGGTGTGCCCATCCAGGGGCATGCAGTAGGCCGGATGCATCTCAGACAGACAGGACATGACAGAAGCCAGACATGAAAGGCCACATTTTGCATAGCTGGGGGTACATGTCCAGAACATCTAGAAAGATGGTGAGCAGAGTCGGGGCTGCCAGGGTGGGAAGGGACACTGCCCCCATCCCAGAGCCCTTCGCACATTGTAGGTGTGGCGCTCCCCACCCCCAGTCTTCCATTACAGCCACAGTTAAGCCTCTAGTGGTCTAGGTCACTAGATTGTGCATACGTGGGACAAATGAGAATACGTGCTGGTACTTCGGGTCCAGGATACCTTTCCTTTAGACCCTCAAGGGAGCAGAACTCGTGGGAGGCTGGAGTGCAGCTCAAGGGTAGAGGACCTACACAGCACGTGTGGAGCTGGTTTTCACTCCCCAGTCCTTACTGAGCATAATAGGTCCCTGTCTTCAGTCCCCATCCCAGCACGGAGGGGAGCTGCAGAGGGGGCAGGTGTCCCACATTCTTGTTGCTGGAACTTGGGGAGCACAAGCCTTCTGACAGGACTTGGAGAAGAACTTGGGGAGTGGGTTTTGTGAAAGGTTCTAGCTCGTCCTCATCCTCCTTGGGGCCCTGGAGCTCTCCTTCCCGCTAGAGAATTTGTTTGCAGCTAGCCAGTCCGCAGGATTGGAGTGTGCTGGGGCCCCTGTGTGAGGCTCTGATGGATGGCACAACCGTCTGCTCTTTAGAATCTGAGGACTTACTGCAGGGAGCAGATGGCTCTTCCTGGGGATGTGGGGATGTGGGTGGTTGGCAGGGCTGGGGCAGCATGGGCAGGGGAGGCATCAAGGTGTCCTGTGTGGAAAGGGAGGAGCCCCAGTCTCTGTCAGGGCTGAGTGAGAGTGACACCGTGTGACTTCTATCCCCTTCATGTTGGCTGGCGCTATCCGAGGCCCCTACCCCAGAGCCTTGGTACCAGCCCTTCCTGAACTTCAGTAGCTTGAGGCCTTCCCTGAGCTTGATGGCTCCTGGGATACTTTCAGAATCCAGGGATGCCAGTTCTCCCTCTCAGAGAGCACTGGGAAGGTGGCCCCATTCCAGGGTCCTCTGCCTTTGGCTGCCTTCTGTGACTGTGCTCCAAAGCTATAGAGCTCACGTGTGAACAACTGGGCCTTTGTGTGCTTGCTGTCAGCCTCTCCTGGGGTGCGTGCCGCCTCAGCCCTGGGAAGGCCTCTTCCCCATTTCAGCTATGAGTAGAGGGCAGCTGCCTTGTCCAAGCACAGGAGAAGCTGTGTCCCCCCTTCTCCACTGGGAAGCCCTAGAGCTGCTCTTCTGGTCAGTGCTGTGAGCATTTTCCTAGCTGCTTGTGACATTTCCGAACTCCTCTCCTGTCACCATGGAGGTGACAGTATGTCAGGAGACAGACCCAGGGCGAGGAAGTTCAGAGTGTAAACTGAAGAAGGGAGAACCCCATGGAATTCTAGGCAGTGTCTGATCCCCCTGCTATATCCATGCAAAGGCCCTGAGGCAGCTGCAACTGGCTTATCTGGTAGAGGGGCTGTGGGGTTGGGAGAGCAGAAGGTCAGACAAACAAGGGGGAAACTAAGGCACACACCGAGCATATATCCCTCTCCTCTTCTTTCTGCTCCTTCTCACCATAGTCCCTGCACAGGACAGAGCCCCAGTGTCAGCCTGCTCCAATTAATCTCTTTACAAGGCCAGCCGGTTGCCATGGCAACTACAGGCCATCATGGCCTGCCCAAGGCCAATCCGTCTGAACAGTGAGGTTGGGAGGGGCTAGTGGGTTTGGAAGTTGCACAGGTCTTCCAGGGAAAATGCCAGATCTTTTCCCATTCCCAGGAGATACAGCCAGGGGTGAGTTTTCTATGATGCCCTGTCAGCCCACCACATAGGAGAGGCCAGCAGGGGAACCTCCACTGAGCCACCCTCCTGAGGAGATACTCCATTCGCAGTGGGTGCTGGAGGGGTCTGGGCCCCCGTCTGACAACCCTGCCCTGCTTGGTATGCTAGGCAGACCCTGAGAGTCTCCCCAGCAGGCATCCTCACACTCTAAACCAGGGAACAGAAATAAAGTCCTTAGTTAGGGGCCAGAGAGATGGCTCAGAAGTTAGGAGTGTGAATACTGTTCTTGCAGAGAACCAAGGTTCCTCAGGCTCCAGGGGTTCCAGTGTCCCCTTCTGGTATCTGTGAACATGTGCACAGTGCATGTAATTAAAAATGAAATACATGAGCTGGGCGGTGGTGGCGCACGCCTTTAATCCCAGCACTCGGGAGGCAGAGGCAGGCTGATCTCTGTGAGTTCGAGACCAGCCTGGTCTACAGAGCTAGTTCCAGGACAGGCTCCAAAAGCCACAGAGAAACCCTGTCTCGAAAAACCAAAAAAAAAAAAAAAAAAAAAAGAAAGAAATATATGGATTTGGTTTTGTTGACAGGGCTTCTCTGTGTAGCCTTGGCTGTCCTAGAACTTGCTCTGCAGAACAGGCTGGCCTTGAGTGCTGGCATTAAAGGCGTGCACCACGATCACCCAGCGAAAAATGCACTATTTTTTAAACAGTCTCAAGGTGAGCCGGGTGGTGGCTGCGCACACCTTTAATCCCAGCACTCGGGAGCAGAGACTGGTGGTTCTCTGAGTTCAAGACCATCCTGGTCTACAGAGTGAGTTCTGGGACAGGCTCCAAAGCTACATACATCTTGTCTCAAAAAGAAAGAAGGGGGGGGGAGAAAGGAAAAGGAAAAATCTCAAGGTGAACTCACTCTCAGTTAAGGTGAGAGTCAAATCCAGGGCCACTTCATCACCCCTTGGTATCTGTGGGGTTTAGGTGCCGGGGCTTTGTGGACATAAAATTCCAGGAGTACTCAGGTCAGTCTCTGACATGAGGTAGTATTGCAGGCTCTGCCAAGCCTTCTGGAAATTTCTCCACAGGAGTTGGAACACCTGACTCCACTGAACTGTGGAAATTGTCACAGTGACATTTAGGGAATCACGGGACTCTGTGGGCATCTTGGAAAGATTCAGTGATCCTTTTGTCTGGGGCCCTTTGAGCATGGGACCCACAGATACCAAGGGCTATGCTGTGTGATGGAAGAGAGAGGCGGACATGGCCTGAGGCGGAGACATAGAAAGAAGGCCACAGCATGGGGGATATAGATACTGGAGCTGTGAGCCCAAGTCCCAGCTGCCTGGAATGTAGAGTATGGACAAGGCAGGAAGGAGCCTCCAGGGAAATGCCCACAGCTTGAAGCCACCAGCTTGTGGCAGTTGGACAGCTCTAGAAGTTTAACCTGGTCTTACCATGTTCACCTGGGATTTGCCCTGAGTGGAGGGGCACAGGGAACACCCAGAGGTGCCCTCTAGTTGCCACCTCTCCAGATGCCTTGTCTTTGGAGTCATGGCCAGCATGGCCACAGTGTGAGACAGGCTGTTCCTCTGTGTGTCAACTCTGTGGGCCAACCTTTCCCCCTTAATCACAGAACAGCAGTGAAAAGTATGTCAGGGGCACCTACCACTTTGACTCTCATGGTCAGGCACTGCTTGGAAGGGTCAGCATGGAGAGGGGCTGGCATTCTGGAAGGGTCCAAGACTGCAGCTAGCAGGCAGGAAGTGAGACCCCACTACAGCTCCGCTCACAGTCTGGTTCTGAATACACCAGCCACTAGGTCTCAGGGACTCACTGATCCAAGGTCCAAGGTGGCTGGGAGCCAAGAAGTCACAAGCAGAGCTGTGACCAGGCTGGTGCCAGGGTCCTGTCTGCAGGTTTGGATGGTGCTCAGTGGGGAGTGCACTTGGCCTTCTGTTCTGCTCTGTGGCGCACACCTGTGATGGCAGCACTCAGAAGGCTGAGGCCTTCCCAGTCCTGCAGCAGTGGAGCAAGTAGAAGGTGACAGCTAAAGCAAACATAAGGGTGCCTGCCTGCCCTCTGTCCAGGTGGGCTCTCAGAATTTTGGTGAGGACTGTTTGTAGACCTGGGCCCTGGGCTTGACCCACAGGACCTGAGCAGGAATGCTGCGGTGTGACCCCTGCTGGCAGCTGGGGTGTGGGTAGGGGAGGCATCCAGCAGGTCTTAGCCCTGAGCTCTGGGGGGGGGCAGTTACTGTATCTCCTGGAAGGTCCCTCAGGGGCCAGTGTCCACATGTAGCTTCTTATGTCAAAGTGGCCAGCTTGGCCTGGGGATCAGGGACAAGTGGTTTAACTTTAGGTCAGTGGTTCTCAACCGTTCTAATGCCATGACCCTTTAATATAGTTCCTCATGTTGTGGTGACTGTCATCCATTAAAATATTTCACTGTTACTTCATAACTTTAATTTTTCTACTGTTATGAATCATAAGGTAAATATTTGATATGCAGGATGTCTGGTATATGACCCCTATGAAAGGGTCGTTTGACCCAAAGGGTTGTCACCCCCAGGTTATGTGCAGTTTGGCTTCAAAGGGACTGATGGGCTGTCCTGTGTGAGTAGCCCCAAAGAGTGGCGGACTCGTTCCTCATTCTCATTTATTCATCCACTCGTGGTCGTTCATTCTGTCACATGCTCGTCAGCACATACCAGGTTGGCATGTCTCTGTAGACCAGTTCTGTGTCCTCAGGAAGCAGTGTGACAGGACAGAGTGTGGTTTGGCTGTAGGAAGAGGCTACAGAAGCAGCCAAGGAGGGGCTTACAGGGTACAGGTCAGGATCTCATCTCCCGAGGGTCACCCTCTGTCCAACAGTGTATTAGAAAGACTCAGAACTCTCTGGAAGCTCTCTGACTTACAGTTATAGTTTATTTCGGCCCAGGGACAGGGCTTCAACCAGAAGGATGCAGGGTGGGTGGCCCAGGAGACATGGGGCAGGCCTTTCAGTTGTCCCATCCTTGTGACACCACGTGAGCATGGTCATCCTGCCCACACCAGTGTGTGCCAGCAGAGCCATACTGCCTGGGCATCCGGGTTCTTGTTGAAGGGCAATCCTGCGGACTGAGTGGCCACCAGTGTGGCTGACTTCAGTGTCTAGCTGTTCAGCTTCCTCAGAGGTCAAACTGATGACAGGTGACCTTAAAGCCCAGGTATGTGATGACACACCTTAATAACTAGTTAGGGCGGTGGTGGTGCACATCTTTAAACTCCATACTAGGGAGGCAGAAGCAGGCAGATTTGTGAGTTCGAGGCCAGCCTTGTATACAGAGCCAGTTCCAGGACACAGAGAAACCCTCTCTCAAAAAAACAAAAACTATGTCTATAGTCTGTCTGTTTGTCTGTCTGTCTCTCTATCTATCTCTCTATCTGTTGTGTGTGAGAGTGAGCCATGACACACATGTGGAAGTCAGAGGGCAACTTGTGGGAGTTGGCTCTTTCCTTCACCATGTGGATTGTAGGGATCAAACTCAGGTCATTAGACTTGGTCAGACTTGGTACCGAGCTGCCCAAACCTGCCAAGCCATCCTGCTGGCATTGCTGCTCCAGCCCCTCTTTTGTTTTTTTTTTAAGCAGATCTCCTTAGCCAATGACTGATGGAAACTAAATTCAGGCTCCGCTTCTAACTATATTTGAGTTCTTGTCTTCAACATAAAAATCTAGCATAAATTCCTTCCAACAGAAGTGCATTCTGGGAATTGAGACACACCAGCTCGCACAGCTCACCCTTTGCGTCCTTGTCTGAGACTTAATGACGACTGTCATGGAAGCACTGGATGAGCAGCTGTTGAAAATCAAACCCTGTTAAGATAGGACTAGGAGGCAACCTCACTATCGTCAGTCTCTCATGACACCTGGGTTTTGATTCTTTGTTGCATGCCAAGCCCATTTGTGGTAATTCTCCAGTTCTTAGGTGGCTCAGGACATTACTGTCAGGCTGGTGAGGTTTTTCTTGGCGCCATCGCTGTTGCCCTGAGAGGGAGCTGTGGGGCGTCCCATCATCAGGGCGGGGCCTCAGCCTTCCCCACCATTCACATCCACACCACAGCTTTTCCCCATGGAGGTGAAACTAACAGAGACATCTTCTGCTGCTTTATTGGGTCATCTCAAAATTTTCTACTTCAGATAACTGTGTTAGGTCTCATGTAGTTGAGACTGGCGGTTCTGACACAAGCTGGAGTCTTCTGAGAGTCAGGAGCCTCATCTGATAAAATGCTTTCTTAAGACTAAGCTGCAGCACTCGGGAGGCAGAGGTAGGCGAATCTCTGTGAGTTTGAGCCCAGCCTGGTCTACAGAGCGAGTTCCAGGACAGGATCCAAAGCTACAGAGAGATCCAGTCTCGAAAAACAAAAAAAAAAAAAACAAAAAAAAAAAACAAAAAAAAAGACTAAGCTGTAGGCAAGCCTGTAGGTATTTTCTTAATTAGTGATTCATGGGGAGGGCCCAGTCCATTGTGGGTGGGACCATCCCTGGGCATGTGGTGGTCCTGGGGTCTATAAGAAAGCAGGCTGAGCAAGACTTGGGAAACAAACCAGTAAGCAGCACCCTCCATGGCCTCTGCATCAGCTCCTGCCTGGAGGTGCTGCTTTGTGTGAGCTCCTGTCCTGAATTCTTCTGATGATGAATCATAAGCCAAATAAACCCCTTCTTCCCCAACTTGCTTTTTGTCATGCTTTTTCCTTGCAGCAATAGAAACACTTACTGGTCTTGACCTCCTGCCCTTCCTGCCTCAGCCTCTTAAGTGCCCTTTACCCTACCACAACGGTACCCTGTCAGGGAGGATGTGCTGAAGGCCTCCAGGTGTCTTGTGCAAATTCTGTGTGTCACCAAAGATGGGCCTGATGGCCCCAGGGGAGGTGGAGTCCCCACCACACCAGCCAAGTTAGAGCAGCTGCTGCAAGGCCTGGGTTGCTGAGCTAGGTGGGTGGGCTCGGACATCTTGCAGGAGAGCAAAGCTTGTGCAGAGTGGGCTGGAACCCCCGAGGATCCTTCTGGTCAGACCCAGTTCTGAGGTTCATCCCCAAATACCAGGCCTACTGTGTTCTCAGACATAGCTGTAAATATAATGGCCTGATGGGCACTGCCCTGGCGCCCGGTCTCCAAAAACCTGTGGCTCTGTCCATCCATGAAGAACCATATGTGGACATGTGTACTGTTCCGTGCCATTTCTGTCACTACGGGACTGGTGGAGCACAGACCCATCTGTGGCACTCATACTAGGAGGTAGGAAACTGAGGCTCAGACAGATGGGGACCTAAGGAGTGTGACCCAGCCCTGGACAAGATGGTCACTAGGAGCTACACTGGCTTCGTCCCGAGAAGCACTCCTATTCTCCCTTGTTTCAATTTTTTTGTTTGTTTGTTTTGTTTTTTTTGTTTTGTTTTTGGGTTTTGGTTTTTTGAGACAGGGTTTCTCTGTGGCTTTGGAGCCTGTCCTGGAACTCGCTCTGTAGACCAGGCTGACCTCGAACTCACAGAGATCCGCCTCCCTCTGCCTCTTGAGTGCTGGGATTAAAGGTGTACACCACCATTGCTCAGCTTTGTTTCATATTTTTAATTACACTCACTTGTGTGGGTGGAGATCAGAGGACAAACTGACAACCTGTAGGAGTCAGGTCTCCCTGGGGTTCAAGGATTGAACTCGGGTCCTAAGGCTTAGCAGCAAACACTTTTTCTTGTTGAGCCATCTTGCCTGCCCCTTTCCATATTTCATAGCTGCAGGGAGCAACTCAGTGGGGAGCTGTAGGTGGGACCAGCTGGCATCCACTGAGGCACACAGGAAACAGCTGTTTACCTGGGCGAGGTGCTCGGCCTGGCATGCAGCCAGTTGGAGTTCTGCTTCCTCCTCCAGTGTCCAAGGCCTCCCCAGGAAGCAAGGGCTGGCGTGGGAGAGGGGCGGGAAGTTGGGCCGCCAGTTGTTTGTGAGAGAAACTGAGAGGCAGCCCTGTTGTGTACACAGTGCAGGACCCTAGCAACCACAGCCCAGCCAGAGCAGACAGCACTCTCCCTGGCCACTACGTCCAGACACCGGAAATGGGCCATGCCCCGTTCCCTATAGTCCCGACTCCTAAGCAGGGCCGGAGACTAGCCGGCATGCTACTCAGATATGTGACTGTACCTGCTTCCTCAGGGTCCCAAGGAGCTGGGGGGCTTAGGCAGGATCCCCAGTGCTCGGGCTAGGGCTGGAGGGTCAGACAGCCCCCACGGCCCTGTGGGAGCTGGAACACATGTTATCTTGGTAAACAGTTTTCCACCGTTGAAATAGGCTTCCCAATGGCCAGCATTTCCGTGGTTTCTGGCCAGGCTTCCCCAGGTCTCTCAGTAGAGTGAGCCAGGCAGCTAGCTCCACAAGTTCATGGTCAGAAGCTTCTTTGGGGTGCATTGTCCCACTCAGGGAGCACCATCTAGAATAGGTTCTGCCTCTTTCAGAATCTCTGTCACAGGGTCCCTCGACACATAGTCCCTTAACCCTACCACCTGAACCCTCTGGGTACTCTGTGGGGCTCTCTTAAAACATGTTCCCTCCTGCATGGTGACAGCTGGTGGCTTTGCTTCTCCAGCTTCAACTGCAGAAGTCCCAGTACCTGCAGCTGGGCCCCAGCCGCGGCCAGTACTATGGCGGGTCCCTGCCCAACGTGAACCAGATTGGAAGTGGCAGCATGGATTTCTCCTTCCAGGTGAGCCCCCTTTCCTCCTAGTATTTCCCCTCTCCTAGGTAATATTCCAAGTCTTGTCTCAACTTTGTCGCATTCTAGGCCCCACTTCAGCCACAGCCTGCAGGAACAGCTGGTGCCCCAGGCTGAGCTGTTTCCACCCATTCTCTTAGGTCCGGGTCTGGAGGAGGCGGGGTGGCCGCTGCAGCTCCCTCCTGGAGTCAGCCTCCTCCTCCCCTGGCTAGTCACAGCACTCAGCAGCTGCTGCACCTGCCAGCGGCCTTGGAGGTTTGGAAGAGCTCAGGGCCTTGGAGGCTTGGCTCCAGCGCCTCGCTGATCTGCAGCTCTCAGAAGGAAGCCCCTGCCGCTGACCCCACTTGTCTGCAGACAGTTCTTGGCAGAGCCGCGCACCCTGCATGGCTCCCTCAGGCTGCAGGCTGCTGTCAGGATAATGTAGATAAGGGCCAGTGTCTTCTCCCCAGACCCCAGTCTTTAGGAGAAGTGAGAGGAGGGGATTCAGACAGGGGGACTCCAGCCATCAAACACAGTGCTACCAAAGGTCTGGGAGCAACCGTGTCCCCAAGAGCTGGCAGGCTCCAGAATCATGACTCCTCCCCTACCATGCGGCTGCTGGGATAGTCAGTCTGTGCCTTGGTGTGCTTAAGACTGCTAGTTTGGTCCTGGGGAACCTCACTCTGTGGAGTCACTGAAGTCACTGGCTTTCTGGGGTGGGTAACCTCCATTTCATCTTCCAGCTCCTCCTCCCAGCACCTTAACCCTGCATGGCCACCGCAGTCTGAGGGCACAAGGGACCCTACTGGGCCCACACTTGCCCGAGGCACACGTACCCACTGGACAGTTCAGGGTGTTGGTTCTTCGCATTTTCAGTGCAGTGGGTTTTAGGGGTAACCCTGACCACAGCTCAGTGTCTGTGCTAACTGAGCCCCAGACTGAGGCTGTTCTTGCCCAGCCCCGGCCTGTGAGACCTTCACCCATATGTGCACACCCACAGCTGTCCCTGTGGCTCCTGGGGAGGTACCTCTCCACCCACCTACCTGGAGTGAATCTGCTCAGTACCCCTATCTTGGGGCTGTGTATGGGTACCGCTCAAAGTCCCCCAGGATTCTTGGGGTCCTTCTTGGGCAGATGCCATGTGCACATATCCTGACCTGGGATCTGTTGCAGCAGAGTCCAAACATGTCCCAAGATTCATGGTCTAAGCCTGGAAGCCTGCACATGCCCAAGTGCTGGATTCCAGATAGAACTGAAAGGCTAGGAGGGGCCTGGAGAAGTGGGCGGGGATTGGAAGGCTGGGCGGAGTCTAGAGGGCTAGCGGCCTCTGTGCAGGATGGGTTTTGATTGCAGGATGGAGGCAAAGAGCTGAAAGGGGTCTGATATATGGAGGCATTCCTGGCCTAGAGAGATGGCAGCAGCTGCCTCGGTTTTTCTCTTGAGGCTTACAGATGTCTCAGATAGATGACCAACCCCTTCCTCCCCAGGACTGCTGGTGAGGCTCATGGCCGTCTTTGAACCTCACTGTCCCTCCTTGGGGAAAGCTATAGAAAATCCCAAACCAGCAAGGTCTCTCTGGGTCACAAAGAGATTTGGCAGTGGCTACTCAGCCAGCCCTGAAGGCAGACACACAGAAAGAAGTGGCCAGTCCATTCCAGCCACTGCCAGCAGGAAGCCTATTTGAATATCAGAATGGCTTTTGCTTTATACCTGGGGACAGAAGGGCCCAGGTAGCCAGGCAGTCATGGGGACAAGACATGTCCTGGGCTGGCACAGGCAGTTGAGTTCACCCTAACATGGTGACAAGCTTCTGGCAGCCTTGGGGACACCAAGGCTTGCCTGGAGCTTTGTGCCAGCCCAGGTGTGGGTAAGCAGCCCCAGCCAGCCAGCCAGGCACAGCTCCAGAAGGCGCCTGTACTTGGCTCTCAGTGGCGCCTGGCTGAGATGCTGGGGTGGGAGTGGGAGAGGGGCTAGGAAAGAGCAGTTTTGGGCTCTGCCTTGATCCTCTTAGGAGCAAGTGCCGGGCCAGGTGGGCCCCACAGCAGCTCTGGGCTTGAAGCCCTGGGGGCCTCTTTTGGCTGGCCCCTCCAGAGATGACGTAGGTGGGGACAGGAGGCCAGCCAGGCCTGGAAGAGAGGGTGGAGGCCTGTCTGCACCTGGCCAGCTGGGGAGAGCTACCCCTGGCACCCAGGCAAAGCTTGGAGTGCCCTGTCTGGCCTGAACATGCAGGCTGCACTCCATGCCTCCTGACCTTCCTGGAACACCCCTGCCAGCTTTTGCACCCTAGCCGCATGGTTCAGCTGGAACTTCAGCTGCCAGAGAAGCCTATGGAGTGGAGTTTGAATGTGTCCCCAGATAAGGGGTCCCTGAGGGTAAAGCTGGGGGAACCTCAGGCCTCAGCCAGTAATCTGGGTTTGGGTCTCTTCTCTCCTTTCTGACCCCATTTGTGACCCATCCTTCTCTCCAGACACCGTTTCAGTCCTCAGGCCTGGACACGAGTCGGACTACACGACATCATGGGCTTGTGGACAGAGTATATCGTGAGCGCGGCAGACTTGGCTCCCCGCACCGCCGGCCCCTCTCAGTCGACAAGCATGGGCGACAGATATCCTTTTTGCAGAGGATGTGTGTGGGATTGGGAGGGAACGGGAACAGGTACACGCTGTTGCCTGAGCACACCAAATCAGGGAAATGTGGGGTCAGCCTGCAGAGAGCCAGTGTGCTAGGTAATATTCCAAGTCAGAGGTGGGGTCAGCTCAGTGGGACAAAGAGAAGAATTAAGGAGAGTGACTCCAAACCACAGAGGACTGGGCCACGAGGAGTGATCAGGAGCACAGCCTTCAAGGGCCACAGGAAGTGGAGAGTCCTAGTTGAGGCTGCAGACAGAGCCAGGCCCAGATGGACACAGCGGTGACTCCACACACAGTCCTGCCTCTGTTGTTTGGAGGGTGGACACCTGCCAGGGTCCTCCTCCTCACTTGGCTGCCACTGCGAGATCCTCTGTCACAGAGTGGCTTTAGGTTTCTCCTGCCCCCCCCCCCCAACTCTGCAAGATGGAGCTGTCTGCTTGCTCTCTGCTTTTTGCTTCTGAGCCTTTGGTGCTGGGAGCTGCCTCAGTTGAAGAGGTCAGTTGAATTTGGCCTCCAAGAGGCATCTGGGCCCCAGTGTGAGGCCTGGGCCTCCTCTTGGAATGGTTTGGAGGGTGGTGCTGAGTTGTAGGTGAATGGGCCAGGCCCCCCAGGGAGCCTCTGCACCAGCAGCTGCTTCCAACCCGGGCAGGAAACACCCTTTGCCCTCCTGACCCAGCCACAAGCTGGGAGCCCAAGCCACGCCCAGCAACTCCAGCAGCCTGACCTCACAGCCAGTGCATCAGGCTTCCTATGCTGTGGCCACGACCAGCGTGTGATCAAGGGAGGGTCAGAGCCCACTGTGAGGTTCCCTTAACTCATACACGCTGACAGCTGCCCCTATGGCACCGTGTACCTCTCGCCTCCTGCAGACACCAGCTGGAGGAGGTCAGTGCCAGGGCCACCTGCCTCTGGGAGAAGACAGTGTAGACGATTGTTACAGTTGTGTATGGAGATGCAGGGCATGGTTACTGGAAAGTGACCAAATGAGCCAGATGCTCCCAAAGGATTCCAGAAGTCAGCTTCGAAATACAGAGAGCATGACTTCAGGAGCCTTCAAAGCCTCATTTCTCTCCCTGCTCCTCCTCCCTCTTCTTCCTGCTTCTCCTGCTCCTCTTCTTCCTCCTGCCCTTCCTCCTCCTCCTCTTTTTTTCCTCTCTTTCTATTTTTCCATATTTCTTTTTGCTTGTTTGTTGTTTGAGACAGTATCTCCCCATGTAACCCTGCCAGTCCTGGAACTCACTCTGTAGACCAGGCTGGCCTCGAACTCACAGAGATCCGCCTGCCTCTGCCTTCCCAAGTTCAGGGGTTAAAGGCGTGCGCAGCTACCCCCTGGTTTTTATTTCTTACTTCTTTTTAGAATTGAATAGTCAGTGGTGTATCTTGCCTGTTTCGTTTTTATTTTGTTCTCTTAACGAGACAACCTCTCACTCTGTAGCCCAGACTGGCTGCAAATTACCAGGCCCCAGTGGCCCTCACCCTCCCGAGTGGCAGGAGTAGGGTGTGCACCACAAGCCTGGCATTTGCTGCATAGAAGCTGCCTTTCAGACACATTTCTAAATGGTCTTTGGCAACTGAGATGTGGGTCTGTAGCAAGCACCACCTGCCATACATGAGGCCCCTGCTTCTATCCCATCACCAAGAAGAGGAAGCTGTAGGGAATGCTGCTTGTCGGTGTTTACTGGATGTGGAGGTCCCCACCCGTCGTCACAGCATGTGGGAGACAGAGGCAGGCAGATCTCTGTGAACTCCAGGCCATTCAGGGCTGCAGAGACCCTGTCTCAAAACAAGGGGCTGCAGAGACAGCTCAGCAGCTAAGCATACTGGCTGTTCTTCCAAAGGACTCAGGTTTGAATCCCAGAGCCACATGCTGACTATCACCTGTAACTCCAGCTCCAGAGGCTCTGACACCCTCTGCTGGCCTGCAGAGGAACTGCATGCACAAACACACACATAAATAAAATAAATCTTGGGGAAAAAAAGCAATCTAATAACTGCACACAATGCAACATCATATCCAGTGTCCTGTCAGCTGGAGGTGTGAGGGTTCTGTACAGTGCTGCACTATTGTATCAGGTGCTGGTCAGGGCTGCACTACACAGGCTCCGTGCCCTGCGGGTCCCCAGGGACCACAGAGGATGGTGATACTACTACCATATTCTGCTGCTACTCTGTTCTCTCTGAGGCAGGGTTTCATGGACTCAGGCTAACCCTAGACTTACAGTTGGCTGGGAATGACCTTTAACACCTGTTGTCCAGCCCTAGCCACTGAGATGACAGGCCTGTATCACCACACCAGTTTATGTGGTGCGAGGAGTAAAGCCATGGGTGCTGGGGAGCTCAGCCACTCAGTTGTGGCCCAGGTCGACTTCTGTTTTGTTTTGAGAGTGAGTGTTTCTGTGTGAGGGTCTCACTCTGTAATGCTGGCTTCCTGGAACTCACTCTGTAGACCAGGCTGACCTCGAACTCAGAGATCCGCCTGCCTCTGCCTCCCGAGTGCTGGGGTCAAAGGCGTGCGCCACCACCGCCCGGCTTTGATGTGGAGAGCATGTGTGGCACAGGTGGAGGTCAGAGGTCATCTTGAGCAGATCTCTTCTACCACACAGGCTTTGATGACCTAGCACTCTTACTTTCTGTGCTCTCTTGCTGGCCTGATTTTTTTCAAACATAAATTTCTCACTGTGCTCCTCAGACAGACCTCACGTTCCTGGGCTCATATAGTACTTCTGTCTTCGCTGTGGCTGGGACCACACTCACCATCCCTGACTAACACTTTCAGTTAAAGCAAACAAAGCTGGGATGGGGCTGTAGAGTGCTTGGTGGTCAGTGGTAGAGCGCTCACTTAGCATGCACATGATCTGGACCCCATTCTCAGCTCCATGTCAAACTGCGCTGGAGAAACGGACTATCTTCCCGAGGACCCCGGACTCCCAGATCCTGAATGGTAGCTCACAGCCATCTGTAACTCCAATTGCTGGGGCTCTGATGCCCTCTTCTGTCCTCCATGGACACCAGCACTCATGTCGTACACAGGGATACACGCAGGCAGACTTCCCATACACATAAAAGTAAATAAATCTTTAAAAATATCACAATTCTTTAAATAGAAAAAAGCTGGGCTGCAGAAAAGCAAAACAGCCAGCCACTGGCTCTTACCTCTACCTCAGTCCAAAATGGATTCTTGCCTCCAGGAATCTCAGAATGAAGCTAAGAGCTGTCTCCTCCTGTTTTATATTCCTCTCTAGGGCTGGGATTAAAGGCATTCACCAGTACCACCTGGTTTCTATGGCAAACCAGCTTGGCTACTGGGATTAAAAGTGTGTGTCACCACTGCCTGGTCTGTAAGGCTGATCCTTGTGGCTGTTTTACTCTCTGAACTTAAGGCAAGCTTTATTTATTCAAATACAAATGAAATATCACTACATCTCCCCTTTTTGTGTAATATTTTTAAAAAAAGAGAAGGCTATAACTATTGTATGAAAAACTATATACGGTAAGTACAATGACAATATACAATATATACAAGCAATAAATACATCAATAATGGCTAGTCCATTTGCATTTGACAAATTCAGAGAAAATAGTCCATGTCTATTGTAACTTGATGAGTCCAAAGTCTTGTACCTAATTTACTTTCTATCATAACTTGCTTTCTGCATTTGGTAAACTATAACTATAGCTGTCTAATCTTCAACCTCCTCAGAGACCCAAGAAGGAAATAATATTAACTGAATAAGCAGGAAGTGTGAGCAAGTGACTTCCAAAAAATATGAAAAATGACAGAAACAGCTGACTGCCTGGACCGTCACCCAAAGTTCCTCTGCAGTGTTGGGGCATCTATCTTTGGCCTACAGGCATAGCACTGGCAACCTCTTTGGAAAATCATGCCAAAACACAAGACCCTTAGTCCGGTAACCCACATGGAGTCAGATGCAGCAGCACACATCTGCGATACTAGCACACTGCAGTCAGATAGGTTGGGCATCCTGGTGTACATAGGCTAAAGACCCTGTTGCAGAAGGTGGACAGGGAGAGCTGTCAGCTTCCACATGTATGTCACACCATGTCACATGGTCACAGCATTCTGGAGATAGGGACTGGAGGATCAGAGGTTAAAGTCAGCCTGGACTACATGATAAAATTGAGAGATCACAGAGAGGTCAAAACCCTGACCTGGAGCACACAGCTGGTGGGATGACCCACACAGGCTGCTCATGGGGCAGGTCCTGGACCCTTGTAGGGACCAAGGCTGTATCTAACATGGATAGATCAAGACTGAGCCTGTGTTACCATCCCTCTGTCCCCAGGACCAACTCTGACTCTGCCCTGCACCAGAGCACAATGGCACCCACCCAGGTAGAGTCCTTCACAGGCGGGTCGCAGGACGCACAGCAGAAAAGAGGTATGTCAAGGACCCTGGCAGTCATCCCACGAGGTCACCAGACTGTTGTGGACTAATATTTAGGGAAGGATTCAGAGTAGGATGAAGGTCTTCAGAAAATCTTGCCCAAGTAGGGCTACTGGAATTGGTGTTGAAGAATGCACAGGTGTTTTATAGGTAGAACCAGGCCTGGGTGATGAGCACTGGCTGTATTCTGAGCTAGGCTGGGGCTGGGCCACGGGCCTGTGACTGACTGAACTGTAGGAAGTGGGCAGGAACATGCAGAGAAGCCAGGTGGTGGTGGCGCACGCCTTTAATCCCAGCACTTGGCAGAGGCAGGTGGATCTCTGTGAGTTCAGTGCCAGCCTGGACTACAGAAACAGTTCCAGGACAGGCTCCAAAGCCACACAGAGAAACCCTGTCTTGGGGGGCGGGGGGAATAGGCTGCCCTTTCATCCTTCCCTTGGGCCCTGCTAGGTAGCTTCGTGTGAGAGAAGGCCAGGTTGGGGTGACCTTCCTTGCCTGCTGCCATACACACAACTGTAGGCTGCTCCCCAAAACCTGGGCTCCCACATGGCACTTAGGCCCCCATACAACTCTTGTGTTGAAGACCAGTTGTCTTGAAGAGATAGGAGTATGGGTTCTATGAGGCTAGGTGTAGCAAACCTTATACACTGAAGCCAAGGTAATCACCTCTTATGCATTTGAGGCCCAGGTGCCAGAGGAAGGCCTGTGTGTGGCAGCTCCCAGGCTCCCAGGGAGCCTCTGCTGGATAAAGTACTCATACTGGGGGACGTGCTGGCAGGTCGCCCAAGGCTACAAGCTGAAGACTGCAGTGCAGGGAGCGCCGAGGTTGGGTAGAACAGTCCAGGCTGTACCTGTGGGTCCTCCTTACACAGGCCTTCCTTGTGCCCATGAAGGTCTCGTACCTTCTCAGGAGCCTCGGTGGGCTATGCACAGAATCCAACCTCCCTTGATGAGGGAAGACCCATGTCTTGTACTCCAAGAGGGACCAAGGCAGTACAGGCTGGAGGTCACCCCTGGTTGTTTCCCTCCCCCGCCCCACGCCTGCTTTCCATGATGTTCTGTCCCAAATGCGATTTCTTCTTCTGGTCCTGCAAGTACGAGGGAAAATGTGAGTCCAGCAAGAGGCAGAAAACAGCACAGCGTAGCCACAGAGTGTTTGCTGAGTGTTACAGGGCCCCAGGTCTGTCCCCAGCATCCCCCAATGTTACAGGGCCCCAGGTCTGTCCCCAGCATCCCCCAATGTTACAGGGCCCTGGGTCAATCCCCAGCATCCCCCAGTGTTACAGGGCCCGGGTCTATCCCCAGCACTGCAAAACAAAACAGAATTACACCTTCACCATAACTAAGGCAGGCTTCAGGCAAAGCAAGCAATGTCCATCCACCTCACCCTCAGACCCCCATCAGCCCCTTGAAGCTCTCCAGTCTCACCCACTGGCCTGAGGTCCCCTCTGGCCTCTCTGTTCATCCTCAGGCTCGCCGCCCCTCTGGACAGATGGTTAAATCCCAGGTAGCATCAGCAACAGGGTCAGAACCTGTCACCAGTGTGGGGGACCCAAGTCTGGCTTAGCTACTGGGGACTTCAGCACTGACGCAGAGGCAGGGGAAGGGTGAGCCTCAGCTTGTCTGCTGGCCTTTGCAGTCAAGGTGTGCAGGGCTTTCTTGTTGATTACGTTCTCTTTCACAGCTTCAGTCAAACCCCTGAATTTGCTGTCAGGGCCGTGCACTCAGTATGACCCTGAGGTCTCGGCTCTGCAGTCATGGCTTCCTGACCCTTCTCTCCCCCACATCCAGTCTTACTGCTCACCGTCCCAGGCATGGAGGAGACCCGGTCAGAGACGGACAAAACCCTTTCTAAGCAGTCGTGGGACTCAAAGAAGGTAAGAGCCGCAGGGTGGGCCGGCCTTTTCTCCAACCCAGCCTCGAAACAAGTGACTGGGCTGCTTGTTGAAGTGGCTCCATCTTCCCAAGGTGGGAGCCTGGTTCAGCTTGACTGGCACCCAGGCATTGACATTAACCCCAGGCCTGTCAGACTGCCTAGAAGCAGCTCAAACATTAACATCCATGACTAGTCACAGTGGTGAAGAGGACAGACACTCGTCCCAGCTGAGACCTCAGCACACTGTGACCAGGCCCAGACAGGAGCCATAGAACAAGGCCTTGCTTCAGAATACAGAGCAGAAGCAGGACTGGTGAGGGCCCTGCGGGGTGTTTGCTGCCAAGCCTATGAGCTAGTTCTATCCCTGGGATCCATATGGTAGAAGGAGAGGACCAACTCCCTCAAGTTGACCTCTGACCTCCACGTGCCTATAATGGCACAAGCGTGCCCAGACCATCCCCCCCCCCCCACATGCACACACAAATAAATACTAAATGTTGAAAAGGTGCAACTCAACAGTTCTTGCAGAGGACCCGGGTTTGGTTCCCAGCACCCAGAAGAGGACTTATAACCATCTGTGTTGAGGTCCAAGGAACAATTGCCGTCTTCTGACTCCATGCACATCAGGCACACACCTGGTACACATTCATACTTGCAGGCAAATACGCATTGAAAAATAAATAAATCTTTTTCTTTCAAAATAAAAGGGAAGCTAGGGATGTTACAGGTAGCTTGCTTGCCTAGCGTGTGTGGATTCCATTCCCAACACTGAAGAAAGAAAGAACCTGACCGGTGTGGCATTGCACACTTTTAATCCCAACAGGGAAGCAGAAGCAAGTGGATCTCTGTGAGTTTGAGGCCAGCCTGGTCTACAGTTTCAGGACAGCCAGGGCTACACAGAGAAACATCTCAAATCAAAACCAAAATAAACAAAAAGAAAAGAATTTCTGATCATCCAAAGAGCTCTAAACTCTTGGCTCAGTTCAGAAGTAGGACAGATGTGGCCTGTCACACAGCTGATCTTGTGTGGCTCACTTCATCTCAGTACCTGAGGATGAGGCAGGAGGAGCAGGAGTTTGCAACTGGCCTGGGCTCCATGACAGTGTGCCAAAATAAAAATATAAGAGAAGAATGAATATATGTTCAGAGACCTGGGGGCATCATCATATAGCTAAGAAAGCCATTAGGGTCTCTGAGACCATGGGACATGTCTTTTTTATTATTATTACATTTTTTAAACTGTATTGTGTATGTGAGTATGTATGTGTGTGTGTGTGCATGAGCATGTGCTTGTGTTTGTATACCCTGGCATGTGCATGGAGGAAAGAGAACAACTTTAGGAGTTGGGTATCTCCTGCCATGTGGGTCCTGGGAATTGAACTCAGACCATGAGCCTATGTGGCAGTTCCTTTACTGGCTGAACCATATTACTGGCCCAGAAAGCCTTTCTAAGACTTCTCCAGCTGGCGTCCCATAATATAGCAAGTCTGCTGGTCACACGCCAGCCTCAGGGAAGCCTCCAGCCGCTGCCTGCCTGCCCTTCATCCCGCTGGTCTGTACCCAGCCTGCAGCACTGGCCCCTAGAGGACCAGGATCTCAAGAGTCCCCAGTGCCACAGCCTAGAGCTTTTCTGTGACCGTCCCCAAGAGCAGCTACAGGGTCTGGGGAGGATGTGAGAAGATCTTTACATTTCCTGACTCTGCCCTGGGCTCCTCAGAGGCCCCCTGCATCCTCACGTGGTTGCTGGTCCTGGGCAAGGGAAGCAGGGAGGGGCACAGCACTGGGCTCAGCACACAGGCAGCTGTGCCTGCCACACGCCGTCTGCTCTACTCTCTTTCAGACGGGTTCCAGGCCCAAGTCCTGCGAGGTTCCTGGGATCAAGTAAGTGTGGCCCCCCATCCCTCTGTTCCCAGGGCTTTTCCATCTCCAAGTCTGTACCGCTTGCAGGGGAGAAAGTGAGCATTGCCACCAGTGGGTACCAGGAGGCCCTGGCCTGTCATTTGCTTGCAAACATGTCCCCTAACCCTATGGACAGCTCTCCTTCCAGCCTGGGGTCCTATTATGTTCACAGCTCACCTAGGGGTGTTTTTTTGTATCCACTGATCCCCTCAGCCCCTCCTGTCCCCCTGCAGTTGTCCTGGGGTGGCATGGCTGGCCCCAGACCTCACGTCATGTCCCCATCTGCCTCCCCAGCATCTTCCCCTCTGCAGAGCAGGAGAGCACAGCAGCCCTGATCCCCGCTACCCACAACACAGGGGGCTCCCTCCCTGACCTCACCAACACCCACTTTCCCTCCCCACTCCCGACGCCGCTGGATCCCGAGGAGCCCCCGTTCCCTGCTCTCACCAGCTCTAGCAGCACCGGCAGCCTTGCACATCTGGGCCTCAGCAGCACTGGTCAGGGTAAGGCTCCCATGCATCCCACAGTAGCATGCACTGGAGTGAGGAGTTCATGGGACTGTCTAGGGGTGACACACCTATACCCAGAGCCCCATAGAGCACGGCAAAGGTCCTGGGGTGGGAAGGTGAGCATTGCCTCTAGGAATCAAGCAATGACTTTAGGGCAGCGCTGTGCAGTGCTCAGCTTCGGGGACGGTCTGGGAGCCAGCAGGGAGCCCTAAAGCCTTTGACTTCATTTGCTAGTGACACTTTGGCTTGTCCCTTCCAAGATCACCCATTGTTTTATTTGTTTTTTTAATTAAAAAATATTTTATGTGTCTGGGTGTTTTGCCCACATGTATGACTGTGCACCATGTGTGCACAGTACTTTCTGAGGACAGAAGAGGGTGCTGGATCCTTGGATCTGGAGTTACAGGTGATTGGTAGCCACCATGTGCGTGCTGGGAGCTGACCCTGGATCCTCCAAAGGAACAGCCAGTGCTCCGGCCACCCTCACCTTTCACGAGTTCTTCCCCTTGGCTTGTTCCAGGCTCCAGCTTCTCATTGCTCATCCCACTGGTTCCCAGTTGGACCCACCACTGCTTCTCCTGACTACTGTGGCTGCACCCTCTTTATTTTTACCACCTCCTCATTAAGGGTCAGCCCCACCATGAGACTGACCCTACTCTGCTCCTCCTCCTGCCACCTTGTCCATACCCCACCCCATGAAAGCTGAGCCCCATGTCCCTACTTCTGACCATCTCCCAGCCTGTCCTTAACAGCTAGTTGCACCTGCTCACTACAGGGCCGTTGCTTAGGTATGGCCCTCCCTGAGTGTGTCCCCTCGCTTTCCTGATCACTCACACTGCCCCAGCTGGCACCTTCCACTCTGCTTTAGACTCCCTTGGTGTGGGCCTGCCCCCCCAAAGCTGTGAGGGCTGTGGGCTGCAACATGGATTAGGACAGATGGCAGGACACATGAAGGGTAGGGATGCACAGGTGGCCTCTCTCTGGAGCTGCTCTCCAAACCTGAGGTTGAGGGCTGCTAAGGAGCCCTGTGACCCTGAGGCAGGATTGATAAGGGGATTTGAGAGCAAGGACCTCCATGCTTGTCGTTAATGTCAGCACACGGGACTCGCAGGTCAGACAGTGCCAGTATTGTGTGCCTGGGTGTGTTTATTTCCCGAGATTGAAGGTGAGGGTCTCGTAGATACTTGATGCTGGGACCGAAGCCTGGGACCTTATATCAGCTCTGCAGGAGCTAAAGACAGAACTGGGCCCACCCACGCATACTCAACCAGCGCTTTATCACTGAGCCACACACACCACCTCACCGGGCCCTTTCCTAGGCTTCCAGGGTCTTGAGAACGGGACCCTCAGTGTAAGCTGTTGAGTCTTCACAGCCTCATCATGTGCCTGTAAGTGCCCAGTCGCGAGGCCTACGGCACAGGTCTAGGTGTTTAGGAGCAGGGGCCTCAGCCCTGCACAGAGGCCGCCATGCTCTCCTCTCCTGCTCCTCCTGCGCCAGGGCTCTGCACCAGCTGCTTCCATTACCGTGAACAAGCACAGGGAAATAGCTTATGTGACATTGTTGCTGGCCCACTGGGTTGGCCAACCCTACCCCAGTAATATGTGCCATGTGTGGTTATGAGCCAGCCTCTCCCCTTCACAAGGACTTCGTTAGATTGAGCCAGACCCTGGTACACACAGTCCCCACCTCCCCACCTCCCCACCCCCCCACCCCACAGCCAGACCCTGGACCCTGGTAAGGGAGAGGAGCTAGGGGACCATGGTCCCACCCCACCTTGTCTGCAGACCAGTACACAACAGAGGCTGACCCAGTGTCCACTGCTGGCTATACTGTAGAGGCCTGCAGGGCCCCACCAGCAGGGCTTGCATGCCAGGGACAGGCCACTGCCACCTGGCCAGCCTCCCCTCCCTTCCCCTGCCCAGACTTCCCCTCCAGCTGGCTCTGCTCCATAAGGTGATCCAGGCTAGGAAGAGGAACCCACCAGCAGGGTGCCCATGTGGTTTGCCCGCCCATCTGGCCTCTCTGGGTGTAGTGCTTAGGCAAGGATTAAAAATGCCCTTGTGTTCATGACCAGAAGGCCAGGGCTAAACACCAGCTGACAGTGTGATTTCTGTAGCCCACAGTATGTGTCTCTCTGTGTGTGAGTGTATGTGTATGTGTGTGTGCATGTGCACACGTATGTGCAGTCATGCTTATTACTTTGAATTCATTTTTAAAAATCAAGCCGGGGGCAGGTATGATGAAATACACCTTTAATTCCAGCACTGGGGAGACAGAGGCAGGTGGATCTCTGTGAGTTCAAGTGCTGGGATTAAAAGGCGTGCGCCACCACCAGGCCTGTTGAGTTTCTGGAGACAGGGCCTCATGTAGCCCAGACTGGGCTAGAGCTTGCAGTGTACTCGGGCCCTAACCCTCCTGCCTTCAGCTTCCAGGTGTGGGGTGCAGGCATCCCCCACTCTGTCTGGTGTGTGTGGCACTAGGGACTAAAGCAGACCCTTGTGCGTTCTAGGCTAGCAGTCTGCCGGTTGAGCTACAAGCACTTCTTAACAGTTAAGTCCCACATCTACTTATTTTTTTTATTTTTAGATTTATGTATGTGAGTGTTTTGCCTGTCTGCATGTCTCTGTTCCACATGTGACTGGTGCTCTTGGAGGTCAGAAGAGGCCGTAGGGTCCCCTGGGACTGGAGTGACAGATGTTTGTGAGCCTATGTGGGTGCTGGGAACTAAACCGAGGCTCTCTACAAGAGCAGCCAGTGCACTGAGCCATCTCTCCAGCCTCTACATTGCTCCTCCGGCCCAGCATGTGCTCTGATCTGAGTAGCAGGCTTCTCTCTGCCTGACAGACACTGGAGGGGCTGTCAGTCAGAATAAGGCAGCAGCCTAGAGTCCTGGCCTCCCAGACAGGAGCTCCCAGTTCTGCCACTGGAACGGAGGAGTCACCCCCACCCACCCCAGTGCTGGGTGGAAGCAATGACCACTGGGATCTGGGGAACGTGCAGGCTGCCTAGGGCACAAACGCCTTTTGTCCTTTCATCTCTCCTGGGAATGCTGCTGTGCTCCCACCCACCCAGCTTCAGGAACAAGGTGGATCAGGGGCCAGGGGAGGCAGGCCCTGATCTGGTGACTCAAGCACTCTCACCTGGCTCTAATGGTACCTAGTCCTCCCTATGCTCAAACCCTCACTGGGAGCTCACAGTGACCGCCTGAGGAAGCTGTTACCATGTGCTGGCTCCTGAAGCAGTCTGCTGGGATTGTGAGGGGGAGTGTCAAGTGCTGGCCCTCAGGGTTCCCCTGTCATCAAAGGGGCCTGTGGCCTGCTTGGCGTGGTGCCCAGGATGAGGAGCAGGCCCCCCACTCTGCCCTGTGCCCTTGATCTCACCCAGGTCCCTCATCACCTCAGAATTCAGGGATCAGAGCCTTCAGGGCAGGAGGGGGTGACGGAAGGGGCTGAGAAGGCCTGCAGAATCCCTGGCAGGTGTGGGCATGTCACTCCAGGGCAGGGCTGGGGCAGAGTGAGGAGTCTGGTTTCAGTTCAAGCAGCCTTGGTAAGGGGGTGTGGGCAGCTCCATCATCCTGAAGGTGTCAGAGGATGTGGATGAAGGTTGCTAGGTTGTTAAGAGGTGCCTTAGCAGGAAAGAACATGCTTGGAAGGGCCCTGGCATTATAGAAACCCTAAGGATGGAATTGCCAAATTTGAGCAAAGCAAATTTGGTAAATGGGCTGTGGTGACACAGGCCTGAGATCCTAGCACTGGGAGACAGGCAGGAGGATAGCCCTGTATTAAGCAGGGCTTGAAGCTCATTTGGTACAGTGCTTGCAACTCAGTTGACAGAGTGCTGCCTACCATGCACAAAGCCCTGGGTCCAGTCCCTGTTAAAACAGTTCTCAGGAGTTCAAGGTCATTCTCACTACACAGCCAGCTTGAGACCAGCCTGAGCTACACAAAACCCTATCTCAAAAGAAAAAATGAAAATATAAAAAGAGGCCCGGCAGTGGTGGCACATGCCTTTAATCCCAGCACTTGAGAGGCAGAGGCAGGTGGATCTCTGAGTTTGAGGACAGCCAGGTCTACAGAGCAAGTTCCAGGACAGCCAGGGATACACATAGAGAAACCCTGTCTTGAAGGACAAAACAAACAAGGGACTGGAGATATGGCTCAGCAATTACAAACAATTGTTGCCCTTGCAGAGGACCTAGGTTTAGTTCCCAGCCCCCACATGGTGGCTCACAGCCATTCACAACTGTAGGAAATCTGATGTCCTCTTTTGTCCTCCACTGTCATTGTGCACACACAGACATACATTTGGGGAAAACACACATTAAATACATAAATAAATAAATCTTAATAAATATAGATATGCACCAGTAGGGAAGGACATTATCTTCTAAAGCCAGGACACATCAGGATGGCTGGGTAGGGGCACACAACCACTGTCCCTGTCACCAGAGGTTGACAGGGCTCTGATGGGCAGCACTCCCAGGGATAATGTCTAAGGTCTCAAGACAGGCTCTGATTGGTTACATGGGGCTAGTGATGATTGTCTGGGACTGGGGCATATGCCTCTCTTCAGCCCCTGAAGTCAAGAAGAAGAAAGTAGGCTGCTGGACTGGAGGACCCAGGGTGGTTCCTGATGGGACAACCGTCCTCAGAGGCCCATCCTGGGTATCACCATAAGCAGGCCCACTTACTTTTCTCTGACAGCTGGGCTGTGCCCATGTGACCGCCTCTCCTTAGCGCCCTTCTTCCTTTGTAGGTGTGAGCACCCCCAGCTCTTCTCCACAGCACCGGTCAGCAGTCATCAGCCCGCTGTCCCTGAGCACAGAGGCCAGGCGGCAGCAGGCCCAGCAGGTGTCACCCACCCTGTCCCCGCTGTCACCCATCACTCAGGTGCGAGGGTGAGGTGGGTGGGGAAGATGGGAATCCCCAACTCCTCCCTTACCCCTGGTCTGTAGGATCTGGATCATGGTTCTGTTGTTCTGTTGTTACCAGTTTATTTGTTTATTTATGTATTTATTGTGTGTGCGCGTGTGTGTGAGTGTTTGTGTGTCATGTGCATGCAGGTTCCTTTGGACACCAGAAGGCATCAGGTTCCTTGGACTGGAATTAGAGGTGACTGTGAGCTGGCATGTGGGTTTGAGACCCAAACACAGGTTCTCTGCAAAAGCAGCCAGCACTCTCAAGTCCCACGTCAGCAGTTTGTGCTGCTCATCGACAGAATTTCAGGCAGAAACTGTATAAGCCATTGAGTTTTTTGCTGGTTGGTTTTGCTTTTTTGAGACGGGGTCTCACTGTATATATTGCCATGACTGTCCTGGAACTCACTCTGTAGACCAGACTGGCCTCAAACTTAAGAGAGATCCACCTGCCTCTACCTCCTGAGTTTTAATCCTCCTGGATTAAAGGCGTGCACCACCACAGCTAGCCACAATTCAGTGTTTTTATAGTATTTATTTTGGAGTATTTTTGCTTGTTTTTGAAACAAGGTTCATGTAACCTGAGGGACTGAGAATGACCTTGCGTTAATCATCCTCTGTTCCCATCTCCTCTGTCACCCACCTGGCTAAATGAATGGTCTTGGAGTGGTGTGAGGGCCATCAGCAGGCATCTGGGTCGCTGGGCAGAAACAGCAGCTTAGGCTGGCTCCATACTTAGAGTGATCCCCCTGCCTCAGCTCCCGAGTGCTGGATGGCAAGTGTGCACCCCTGCCCAGGGCCTCTCTGTTTATTTTTATGCCACACTCACTGAGTGTGGCCTCCTTGCTCTAGGGAGAGCAGACTGTTGGGATCAGACCCATAGAGTTCCTCCCTTGCCGCTGCCGGCACTGAGGATCCAGCGTCTCATCCTTGTCTTCTGCTGCAGGCCATGGCCATGGACACCCTGTCCCTGGAGCAACAGCTGCCCTATGCCTTCTTCACCCAGGCTGGTACTCAGCAGCCTCCCCCACAACCCCAGCCACCACCTCCTCCTCCGCCTGTGTCGCAACAGCAGCCACCGCCCCCACAGGTGTCCGTGGGCCTCCCCCAGGGTGGCCCACTGCTGCCCAGTGCCAGCCTGACAAGAGGGCCCCAGCTGCCACCGCTCTCAGTCACTGTACCGTCCACTCTTCCCAAGTCTCCTGCAGAGAACCCCGGCCAGTCACCTATGGGGATCGACGCCACCTCGGTAAGCCTGAGAGGGGGTCCCTGGGCACTCAGTGGGGCTCACTGCTTGCATTGTTTAAGCTGAGGCAGTTACAGCTGAGGTTCAAACAGGGTCACTGATCCCAGACTCCACTCAAGATTACCCCACTCACAGCTGCCCTCTTGCTGTGGCAAGTCAAGGGGACTGGGATGCACTGAGAGGCCCAGGCAGGAGGGAAATCATGGGCTCCAAATTCAGGTTAAAGGGACAGGTGCTAAGCTGGACCCCTTTAAACCCTGACCTCTGTTCCTTGATGAATATGGGGGTGACAGGTCCCTCTGTTCAGCTGCATGGGAACACTGAGCTTTTCCCATTTTCCATTTCAGTCCTGGCTGCTGACCTGAATGTGGTATTCAGGTGACCCAGCAAGTAGGAGGCCGTGCCACCAAGTGGCTCTGAGCCTCACAGGGAACCTGCCGAGGGGGCCCAGATGGAAGCATCCATTCAGGGACTGGGGGTGGCACCATGCTCCAGCCAGACAAGGAAAATCAGCAGAGCTTGGGCCCTACCCCAGGGACTTCAGACCTCCAGGGACAGTGGGCCTGGGTGGCCTCACAGCTCATGGGGATTCTCCATATCATCCTTCCTTGCCAGCTCTAGGACTAAGCTGGTCTCACCGTGTGACTATCCTGCTGATTGAGTGCCCTTCCTCTATACCCATCTGGGCTTGACCCTCCCCAGCCTGCTTACACAGGGCCACTAAATACTCTGGGGAGCCTGAGCCTCACCAATAGCAAGAGTCTGAGAGTAAGAGACCCAGACAGCCGTGTGAATGCACACAGCCTCCAGGCTGGAGTGTGGTCAGAATTCAGGCCCTGCCCCGTACAACCTGCCTCCGAGGATGCCTTGAGCAGTCAGAGGGTGTGACCCAGGCAGACTGGTCCCTGTGGGATTGCATCTCATGTCATGTGCTCACTGCAGTTTTGTTTAGCCCAGTGTGTTGCTGCAGACACAGGGGGGCTTGCCAGGACGGGCTGCTAAGGGGCATGGGGCAGAAGACCATCCCCTGCCTGTGATGAAGCTGCTATTCCTGCCCAATGTATGGGGTGGGTTGAGTGGGTGTGTACATGTGTGAATTCCAGCACACTGGGGCTCATGCAGCAGGTGTGTAATGTGTGTCTGTGCACATGTCTAGGTGTGCAGGCATAGTATTGTGGATTCTGAGACATATCCATGGATGTGCACACACATGTATGTATTCATGTAAATGGTGTATGCTCTGATGTGTGCAAGAGTGTTTGTGGGAGTGTAGATGGGTAGTGTGTGCAAATGTATTTGTGGATGTTTTATTTGTGTTCATGAATGGAGTGTGTATTAATGAGTGGGATTATTCAGGTGAGTGTCATTTGTATATGTGTTCATGTGGTGTGCTTATAGGAGTGTGTGGATTACCATGTGAATGTACAAATGTGTCAGGTGGGTATGCAAGGGTTTTGCATCTGACAGGAGTCCCTGCTGTGGGCTCCAGGTGCCCTCGGGAAGCTCCTCAGAGCTCAAGGTGGATTCTCAGGACCACTGACAACCATGCGGCACCCATTGTTAAGGGTCAGGCTGGGGTTTGTTGGGCCAGTGCAGGAGTCAGCAAACCCTGGCCTGTCTGTCATCACAGGCCCCGGCTCTGCAGTACCGCACGAGCGCAGGCTCACCAGCCAACCAGTCTCCCACCTCTCCAGTCTCCAATCAAGGTTTCTCCCCTGGAAGTTCCCCGCAAGTAAGGGCCCCTCCCCTGGCCCTGTGCCACCTCACTTCTCCCATGTGCCAAATGCTCTTCTGCGCTGTCACCCACTTCATGCCATCTGCCCAGGGCTGTGCACCCACCAGGTAGGCCACCTGCGCCAAGGGGGCAGGACACAGGACAGGGCACAGAAGTTTGTCACACCGTTGATAACCATAGCTCCAAAGCTACCCATCACATGGCTCAAAGGTCCTCAGGATGCCAGAACAGCCCCACTGTGTGACTCAGAGGCCCCTGGAGCCTGAAACTCCAAGGCCTGTGAAGGCCAAGGGGTAGCCTGTCCAGGCACAGCCAATCTGTGGTAGCTGCTCTGCCTCTCCCTCCACCCCTGGGTTCAGTTGTTGATACAGCAGACTGTATGAAACCACACTTGGCTGATAGAGCCTTTGTTTTACGTGGGTTGTGATTTTGAGACAAGGTCTTATGTAGCCCAGGCTGTCCCCTCATTCACTGTGTAGCCCAAGTGACCTCAAACTCTGAATCCTCCTGCCTCAGCATGTCAGTGCACATCAGCACAGCAGCCCAGATCCAGATTTTTCTGCTGGTCTGGTGCAGTGAGCAGCACATCCCAGATGCCCTTGCCCTGCAGGCCCAAATCAGCCTAAGAAAGCTCCTCCACTCCTCCCAGCCTGGCTCCCTGGCCCCTGTTCTGGGTTGAGGTGCGGCTCAGTCTCATTGGACGCACATTCTGTTCAGAACTTCTGTCAGGGGCTCACCATCCCTGGGGCCACCCCACCCTAAAATGCCACCAGGCAGAGAGACTTGTATTGTCCTTTGCAATGCCCCAGGCACTGAAGTCTCCTTAGCCCCAGTACAGGGGCAATAGGTTCCTTCCAGGCTAGAACCAGAAGAAGCACCAGTCAGAGATGAGGCTGTGAGGTCCCCAGTGGTGGCCATCCACCTGCTTCATCACCTGTAGTCCACCTGGTGTCAGTACCAGTCCACTTCCGCTGAGCTCTGGGGCTCCAGGGACACAGCAGCAGGTAGGACAGAGGAGGAGTCTGCAGTCCGCTGCACACTTCTCTGAAAACAATATGGGACATTCTTTGTCCCAGAAGGAAGCAGGCTGTCCTAGTCCTGAACAGGCAGCTCATCCCGTCTTGTTCAGCCTGTGTGCCTGTCATTCGCTCATGTGGAAAACAGATGTCTCTTGGCTGGTGAGGCCAGGACTCCTGGGGTATTTGAATCTAGTGGGAGACTGTGGAGGCAAAATGTTCTGCTAGAACCCAGAGGTGCCTGGGCTAGACCACATATGGCTTCCTGTTGGGTTGCCTTAGGCAGGCCACTGGGCCTTGGCCATGTGCCCTCTCATGCCTGCTGTGTCCCCTCTGAGCATGGTGTTGTGTTTATCCTCCCAGGCCTGGCTCCTGCTAGAATTCAAGCCCTACCCTGAGTTGCTTACTTCAAGGATAGCCTCACAATGCTCTGGGACAGAATCAGCCACCATCTCAGAAGTATCCCCAGCACCCCAAAATAGCCCTGTCCCCCCCTTAAATGAAATCTTCAGCTGCTGCTGAGGCTGTGGGTCTGTCATGAGAGATTTGTCTCCTCCCAGGAACCAGATCCTAAACTCAGCCTAGAGGAAGCTCATACTGAGCTGGCAGCCCGTGGACACTGTGTCTTAGGACCTCATTGGGCATCTGTGCTGCTGGGTCCCCGCCTTCAGTGACCTGTCAGGCTCATGATAGCTATAACTCTAGGTGCCTTGGGTGTGATTTAGCCACATTTATGGCCATCCATGCCCTTTTGTCCATGTCCTAGCCAATTCCAGGGCATGTCCTTGGTGTAGCCTACAAGAGCTCCCTTCTGACTGTTCCATGGCTCCTAAAGAGCCCCTGTCCTGCCTGGTCCTGAAAGCCCAGCTAGCCATGACTGAAAGGCAAGTGTCATAGGAATGCGCCCCCACAGAGCCCAGGGTGTCACAGTCAGGCAGCCCTTGGCAGTGGCTTGTTCCTGACTGTGTCCTATGCCATTTCCATGTCTCCCCAAGAACATACTGCATCCCAAACACAAATGTACACACTGCCTGTCCTCGGCTTCAGATTTAGCTAACACTTCCCCACAGTTCCTGCTTCCCCTAAGAAGGAAATGCTGTTTCCTATACCCAGGGATAGGGCAGTGCTGTCAGAGGGCCCCTGGACCCCAGCATCAGGGCATACCCCCTAAGAATCACAAGATAAATGACAGTTATCCCCACCCTCTAGGAGGCTTCAGGGGTCTCATGCCACTCAGGGGCTGTGGGAAGCACAAACTTCATGAGCACCCACCCCCATCCCTGGGTCTCAGGCTGCAACCACAGCAGGCCTCTTTTCTGTCCACAGCACACATCCACCCTGGGCAGCGTGTTTGGGGACGCGTACTATGAGCAGCAGATGACAGCCAGGCAGGCCAATGCTCTGTCCCGCCAGGTGAGCGGGTACCCAGGCCTATGGGCCATACCACAGCAGGACCAGGCTTCACAGGGACCTGTGTACCATCCTAGGCTTACTGCTCTGCCCCTGTCCTGCTGCCAGGCTGTGAAAGCAAAGGCCCTGGCAAGGGTGACTTGTCCACATCTCCCTTGACCTCTGTGAACCCTGCAGAGTAGGGTTTGAGGGCACGGGAAGAAGGGCAGGCATGCCCTTTTGTCCATGTCCCAGCCAACCCCAGGGCATGTCCTTGGTGTAGCCTACAGGAGCTCCCTTCTCTTCTGACTGTCCCATGGCAGTGGCATGAAGGGCTCTGCTGGAGGGGAAGCCTGGGAGGATTTGGTGGCTTTGAGTCGCACTTGCCCGTCCATCATCCATCCATCACCTTGCCAGCAGGGCCGTGGGTGGGAGGAACTGTGCCCACTCATCGTCCTCATGGCCTCTCCTGGTCCCTGCGTAGCTGGAGCAGTTCAACATGCTGGAGAACACCATCAGCCCCAGCAGCCTGTACAGCCCGGGCTCCACACTCAGCTACGCCCAGGCTGCCATGATGGGCCTGAGCGGGAGCCATGGAGGCCTGCAGGACCCACAGCAGCTCAGCTACACGGGCCACGGCGGGATCCCCGACATCATCCTCACGGGTGTGTGTCCTCACAGACCACCCTGCCAGACAGGTGACGGGCTGAGGCTGTGTTCCTGCACACGATGGGGTCTAAAGAGCCAGATGGTCCACTGCAAACGTGACATAGGTTCCACCTTTCTCTGTCCTTACCTCCCGTCACCCCCTCAGCCCACTCTGCCACCCCAGCTGTCTCCCCACAGTACACCCTGTACCCCTCTCCTCACAGTTCTCAACTTCAGCCAGGGAGAGTTGCCATACATGGGGCCCTCTGTTTAGGACCAAGCTGGTCCCCACACCCACATCCAGGGAACAAGCCTTTCCATCCTACAGAGCAGTGTGGCCAAACCTCACTCCATCTAGCCCAGAACCCAGCTTCTCCAGCGGCCATCCCACCCCGTCTCCCTTATCTAGCTCCCATTTTTTTATAATCCCTGAAGAAGGGATTGCTTTCTGTATGATCTGGGTCTGTTGGGGATAGTGTCACCCCCATCCTGTGGGCTCTGTAGCACACCCAAGGTAGAGGCTTTATCCTCAGGACCCCTGCAGCTTGTAGGGTGGGCTCTGTGGTTAGAATCCCACCCGTCTGATAGACCCACCCACCAGCCAAGGAAGGATGGCTGTGAGTGAG
This sequence comes from Ondatra zibethicus, assembly GCA_004026605.1. Lineage (NCBI taxonomy): Eukaryota > Metazoa > Chordata > Mammalia > Rodentia > Cricetidae > Ondatra > Ondatra zibethicus. The sequence goes on from PVIU01007751.1 coordinate 62,294, forward strand.
TCAACAGGCCTGAAAACAGGCCAGGCACGGCCCTGACAGTAAAAAGAGCTAAGCCTCCATAGGGAGTACCTGTGAAGCCATGACTCACCCAAGCACCTCAGAGTCAGGAGGGTGTATCCTTCAGGTCACACTGCCATCTGCCGCCAAGCATGTGGTTTTGTAGGTGTCTGGTCTCAACCTGTACTCAGGACTGGACCAACTCAGGCTGTAGGCACCAGTGCCAGTGTGTACCCCATCATGAACACCTTAGATGTTCTGATGCCCCTGCAGAGCTTTCCCTAGAGTGAGCTGCTCCCCACACTGGTGGGAGGTGTCTGGTTCCCTGGAGCCAAGGCTAAGCCTTATCATTTGTCCCCACCCCACAGTGACAGGAGAGTCCCCCCCCAGCCTCTCTAAGGACCTGAGCAGCACACTGGCAGGGGTCAGTGATGTTAGCTTTGACTCGGACCATCAGTTCCCACTGGATGAACTGAAGATCGACCCTCTGACCCTGGATGGACTTCATATGTTGAATGACCCCGACATGGTCCTAGCTGACCCGGCCACCGAGGACACCTTCCGAATGGACCGCCTGTGAGTGGCCGTGCTTGCCACCCACCGCTGGTCAGTCCCCGACGGCGCCACTCCAAACCTGGGGATGGCAGTGTTCCGTCCTCCTTTGCCAACGGCCAAGCTTGTGGTTCTGAGCTTGCAATGCTGCCCAGCACCCCCTGCAGCCGCTACCCTGGTTGTTCACCTCCCTGATGCCTGGCGTGAGACCACTGTGTGCCAGGCCAGCTATCTGTCCATCTATCCGTCCATCTGGAGCCAGGCTGATCACAGGGACTGTGAGTGCCTGGCCCCCATGGACTTTCCCCACGCTCACTCCCTGGCCCCTCGTCGGGGATGATGGGGCCTTCATCAGTGGTCCACTTCCAAGATACCCAAAGTGTACTCACTCCCAGATGTGCTGCACAGGCGGGGCTGGGGCCTGAGCATGGGCGTGCCCCAGAGGCTGAGGTGTACCGTCCCTTCACCTGTTCTCAGCTGCCACTGCCACTCTTCATCCCTGCCCCTCCACCATCACCTCCGTCCTGGTCAGGTCACGCATGCTCACCATGCCCAGGCCGAAGACAACAGAGCAAAGGGACAGACCCAGAGCAGAATAAACACTATTGGATGGCTGCCTTTCATATTCCTGAGTGCTCTCAGAGCATGACAGTCGACCTGTGGTCAAATGTGGTGTGGTCAGAGCCCACTGAAGCAGCCAGTGTCCCCCTCCTCGACCCTCTTCAAGCACCCTTTGCCTACTGCCAGACAATGCCCAGCATTGCAATACAGGGCAGATGGAGGGTCATAGGCCGCCTGCCCATTTTCATCCTTCCTTCCCAGTCCCGTGATTGGTCCTTCCTGCTGCTTAGGATCTGGGGCTCAGGCAGCAGCAACCCTGTGGGTTTTGCTTTTCCTTGAGTTTGTATTAACGTTTGGTGGCTGACCCTCCAGCCTCTCTGGCCTAGAAGCATGTGTTAGCCCCAGTCCCACCTTGACCTTTTTTTCTTTTCTTTCCTTTTTTTTTCAAGCCGGGTTGCCTGGCTGCATACCCAGATGTCATTCACCTGCACTTAGTCTCAACTCCAAAGAGCTGGATGGGCAAGGAGGGGACTGGATGCGAGGTCCTGGTGACAAAACTGTCTGTAAGAACACAGAACAGACTTCTAGGAACAGGCCTTGACTTTCATTGGGGGCCTCTGGAGAACTCAATTCCTCTGAGCAGCCCCAAGGTGTCAGCCAGGCCTCAGTAGTTGGCTGGCTGCCACATCTCTATGCTAAGACTGTGATGGGGGCTGTGGACCTGGCTGGTCTTCTGTGGGCCACTTTTAGCCTGGAAGCTCTGATCCCCACGACCCTGAGTTACAGCTTGACGCTGTTGTACGCCTTTATCCACCAGGGCCGCGCCTTTTGCTTGATTGTTTCTCAGTGATTTCGCCCACTGCCCGTGCTGGGGGTTTGGGGAGCACGGGAACTGTGAGTGTCTTTCCCCAAGCCACTCTGTGACTGCCTGCATGTGAAAGCCACTGCCCCTCCATCGCCGTGCCCCACCCCGTTCCCATGGACTTGGAGACATAGCATTGGTTTGTCCAGTTCACCTGTCCAGGTCTCAGGCCTTTCTGTCACCATGGTGTGTGCTTGAAGGGAATAGTAGGGACATCACCATCATCCTTATTAGGAAACATACATGGTGGTGCATGTCTGTCACCCTACACTGGAGAGGTGGAGGCAGGAGGATTGAGGCCTGCCTGAGCTATGTGAGATCCTGTCTTAAAACAAAACAGAAGGTACACATGCTTGGAGTCTGATTATCTCCAGGTGTAGAAGCCTGAACAAACAGCCTTAGCAAGGTAGAGAGCCAGAGGCAGTTGTCAGGAAAGGCCCGGCTTCCAGGAACCATTCACTGGCCTTTCAGGTTCTCAGTGAGCTGGGGCAGGAGGGACATGGCCCTGTGACTCCCCCACGCTTGTTTTCAACACCCCGCAACCAGGAGTATGCATGTAGCTGTGTTAGCGTGACTCAGTTCATTGCCAAGTTCCTTGATGGGGTGATGGGGCCCAGCCAGGGGTGCCTGTGTGTTCTGGATGGGCTCACCCTCCCCCACCCTGGGCCTAGAGGCTCGGTGGCAGGGGTGCCCCTGGGGGTCTTTGTTTTCTAGATGTCAGTCGTCTTGCCTAGTATTGCCAACCCATCCCAAGCTCAAGGCTGTGGGGACCCCCAGCTGGTGACATGACACACTGACTGTGTTGGGAGCAGCTATCCTGGAATCCCTGCAGCATGTACATAGACCTCTGCCCACATCCATGCTTTCTCAGGACAGGTTTGGTCACCTGGCCTTTCCCCGCAGACCTCATCCACGTGCCATTGTCTTCAGCCGAGCCTCAGCTATGAGGCTGTCTGATCCATTTCCCCATTTCAGAACAAAGTGGAGCACTGTGCTCAGATGCCTCAATTTACCTCGCTGTTTTAGCCCTGGGGCAGTGGCTATCCACTCACAGGCCTCCAAATGGAGGCAGCTGCACCCAGCCCATTTCTGTGTCCCCTCCAGCGACGGGCCCTGTCGATGTTCCTTCTCTGTGGCATCGTTCAGTGCCAGGGAGGGCTCTCAAGTTCATTGCGTACTTAGCCTGGCCTTCAGCTCTTTGAAAGACTCTTACAGGGGCCCCTAGTGAGACCCACATGCCACCCATAGCATGCCAGGATGGCTGACAGCTGTCAGTGGGCCTGGTGCAGGACAAGAACAGGCAGAAGGTATGGAGGCAGCCACCCTGTGCCAATGCTGACCACTGTTCTTACCACAGTGGGCATGGAGTTGGTTCACTGCATCCAGGGTTTTCTGTTTTTCCTAAGAAAAATTCTGTGCCCACTAGAGCCGCAGGTGAAGAGGGCTAGTGGGGTCAGGGTCCTGGTGGAACTGTATGGCACAAGCATGGGCCTGTCAGGTCAGAGTATATTTGTGCCCTAGGCCTGCCTATTGTCCCTTAAGAGGTGTCCAGGTGAGGGCGCCATGGTGCAGAGTCTGTGTGTGGTCTGAGCTGTTGGAGGGAGATGTGGCCTTTTCCAGACCCCAAGGCCTCCCTCAAGTGTGGTGGTACCTGGTCCTTTTTATACCCTTTCTCCTTGTCCCCTGGGGTCCCTACTTCCTTCAGGAATCTCCTGGTGAATGACTTGGAGCCCCTAATCACTGCTGTCTCAGGCATGGCCCTCAGTGTGGCACAAATGCTCACCACCCCATTGGTCATAGCTGCATCTCCCCATTGGGGCAGAAGGTGGAGGGACCTGTGCCCTCTCAAGCCTGGGTGCTGGGGTACTCCCAACTGCAAGGGGTCCCCTGAACCTCAGTTTCCCTCCCATTGCTTTTTCAAACTTGTTGGGCTCAGGGGCCCAACTCTCTGGGCAGGGTGGGGACAACTGCAGGGCCCCATGACGGTGTCAGCTGCACCTTCTGGACTCAGCCTTTCCCTGGGGCTGGAGATCCATCATATGTAGTAGGGTCTGGCCCAATCTCTTGGGGCTCTAGAATCCCAGGGTGACCAAGGTCCAGCCTAATCCATCCCAACTGATCAAACAGTTCTGATCACATGGGGGACATGAGGCCAGAGCTGTGGCCTTAAATCCAGAGGCTAGCTTTGGTTCTCAGGCTATCTCACCCCTTCTTAGTAGGAAACAGAATGCCATGGGCTGGGCAGCCCCTCTGATATATGCAAATGGCTGGTCCCACATCCCCCTCCCTGTGCCCACGCTGGCTCTGCCCCCAGCATGCGCACTCTGCCGCTGTGGATGTCTGTGAACTATACACATGGACACTGCAGTTGGGGGTCAGGTTGCTCAGGGCACGCACGGCTGCCCACCCCACCTTCTGGCGCAGACGCTTCTTTGTATTTTTGCGCCCTTTGTAATGAAATGTAATAAAAACCCAATGTTTTCGTCTGGGCCTCTCCCTCTTTTCCTCCTCCATCCTGGATGCCTTGTTCTTCTGTGTCTGAGCCCCACACAGGCCTGAGCTCCTTGCACACCTCCCACTGAGCCATTCAGTGACTTTGGGGTTCTTCAAAACTTGGAATACCCGTCTGATCATACCAGGGGTGTCAGCATCTGTAGTGACTATCTGAATGACCAGAGTACAGATCTGAGCCCCCCCAGAGGCCATTCACAGAGCCCCCTGCAGCAAAGACCAGAGCCCCCAGTCCCCAACATTCATACTTTATTAGCCTTTCCTCCCCAGGCCAGACACCCCTCCAGAGTGATGCCAGACCCACAGACACCTATAGCTCAGGCTACCACAGTTCATCAGGCAGCGGTGCCCCACTTGAGTTCCCTAGGCCCTCTCCAGCTGGTGACTCCCGTAGTCCTCAGGGATTGTATCTGTAGATTGAGAGGCAGCAGGTGAGAACGCCTCCTGGAGCCTTCCTGGTCCTGCCCACTGGCCCCTTGCTCACCATTGCAGCGGTAGCGCAGGTTAGCCCAGATGATGTTCTCTTGGGAGAAGCAGAAGACGCCCAAGCGACCACCACGCATGGCCGTGTCCAGCACCACGTTGCTGTCAGCCACTAGCTCAGGACCCTCGTAGAACCGCACCCTGTGAGTGGGACCAGTGAGGTGGGGTTCCCATGCTCGCTCCCCTTCATCACTGGCTCACACTTAAAAGATATGGACTGGTGTCACAACAGGAGCAGGAGGGCCTGCCTCCGTTTCCTTCTGTAAGGTGCTAGGTGCCCTGTGCAAAGGTGCTGGGGTCCTGCCAGTTCCAGTCAGGACCATCTGCATACAGCCTGTGCTGCATATGGAGCCCATTTCTTCTAGAACCACCGCAAAGCGGGGCATCCCCAGTGCAGCTCACCAACTGCAGGGCAGTCCCCAACCTGATGTAGCCAACTTGAGGCCGGTGCTGCAGGAACCAGCGGTAGGATGTCTTATCCTTCCAGCCCACGTTGCGAGGATCCTTCCACAGCAGCCGCACCTGGGATGCTGTGTCCCCCGTGTGCCACAGTGCATTTCGGAGCTGTTCCCCAGGACCCGTGGAGGACTTGACTGCCTGTCACAGGGAGGGGAGTCTGCAGTCTCTGGACTGGAAGCACAGGGCACCCTGGGGACCCTCTGGGTTTGCTGGCTTGTAGGTTACAGGTGCCTGCTGGGATAAGCTGGCATCTAGAGAATCTGTGCACCTGTTGCAGGTGACTGCAGGAAGATATGCCAGGGAAATTTCGGGTTCTGTGAAGGTTTGGGGGCTGAAAGGTATATGAAGTGATCCTAAGGGAGTACTCTCTCTTTCTTGTTCTCCCTTCCTTCCTTCCTTCCTTCCTTCCTTCCTTCCTTCCTTCCTTCCTTCCTTCCTTTCTGAGGCAGGATATATCTTCAGTTTTTCACTGCATACATGCATGTGTGTGGTGCATGCACATGGAGGTGAGGACGGGAGTTAGCGGCATGTCCTTCCTCAACAGTTTGCAACCTTGTTCTATGAAGCAGGGTCTGTCAGTGAAGCCTGGGGCTCCCCAGTATGATTAGTCTCATGAGCCAGCTTGCTCTGGGCCCCCGTCTCTACCTTTCAGGCTGGAATTACAGGTGGGCCGCCATGCAGACCCAGTATTTTTGTGAGTTCTGGGGAATCCAAACTCCAGTCCCCGTGCTTGGACTGAAGAGGCTTCCTTCCCAGCCCTCCTGGAAGAGGATTCATGGGCTTGTGGGAAGATTTGAGCCTGTGGCGATGGTTGAGGGGTGGGTGAGGGAGAATGAGGGGTAGTGACAACTTTGAGGGCTGTGGGACAATGCTGGAAGGCTGTGAAGGCTTTGGGGTGAAGTTGGGAAAGGACAATGTAACGCGGGGACCAAGAGGGCTCAGCGCAGCAAGCACCTTGAGCTGAATCCCTGGTTCTGCCACCGCCCGGAAGGGGTTGGCCTGCCAGTATGTCTGCTCCATCTGTTTCCACATGACCACGTAGAAACTCGAACTATCTTGGTAGCCGAAGATGAAGCCAGCATAGTCATCATCAGTGACCGTGTTCACGTGGAATGTGCCCTCGAAGTCAACGCCATTGAAGGCTGTGTAACCTGTAGAAGGGGAGAGAGAAATGGGGCCTCCCAAAACTTGCTTGCTCTGGACACCCAGTTCCTCCAGAGAACTAGGCTCACTTCCAACCTAGTTTCCTGATAAGGCCCCACCCCCAGCATACCATTGGCCATATCCTAAAGCATTCCAAGTCCCCCTGGCTCAAGGGCCAGGCCTCCCACGACCACTCCCTCACAAGGCCATGCCCCCAAGACCCTACCCACAGCAGCAACCCCACCCTTCCCCGGTCCAGACCAACCAACCCTGCCCCTCCATGGAAACCCACCTATGGCCACTCCAGCAACTGCCATCTGTCCTCACCTCTCTGTCTCCCCTCTTCTCTACCCTTCCCGAGACTAGGCTGACAGGTCCTGCTCTGTAGCCACGCCCCCATAATCCCGCCCCGCCTCACCCACAGCTAGGCCAGGGTCGCTGTTCATGGTCTGCACGATCTCCATTCCCTGGGGAGGTCGGAGGAACAAGGAAGAGTCTCAGGCCGGCGCTGAGGGGCTCCTAGGCTTCCTTAAACAGCCACCCTGGCCCGTGGCCGCACCTGATTGAGCACCACCCAGTTGGGATCAATCTGCGCATCCCCCTCTGGATCCAGCACGACCGTCTGGAAGGCCCTGAAGTCGGTGAGAGTGACCTCCGCATTCTCGGGGCACACGTCGATCTTGTCTACGACCTTGTCAGCGTCAAAGTCGCCCTGACACGCGTCACCCACGCCATCCCCTGAAAGGAGGTGGGACACGAGCTGCCACTGTGGGCTCAGTTCCTCTCCCTCCACACACAAGATGCTGGCCACGCCCACACCTGTTACTGACCAGGCCCACATCAGCTAATAACTATACCCTCACTGCTCTTACTGTCACTGTCCTCCTGGCCCGAGTTGGGCACCAGGCGGCAGTTGTCCTGGTTGTCAGGGACTCCATCGTTGTCGTCATCGTCATCACAGGCATCGCCCTTGCCATCGTGGTCCGAGTCCTGCTGGGCGCTGTTGGGCACTGTAGGGCAGTTGTCCCAGGAATCCTGGTGTCCATCCCCATCCCTAGAGTGAAGGGGTGGGACCATGGGACTCTGGGAGGGGATGTCATGCACCACTCAGGTCCCACCTTCTCAAGGGCTACTTACTGGTCCTGGTCGCTGTCACAGGCATCGCCCACAAAGTCGTGATCCACATCTCTCTGCAAGGGGGTCATGAGTCATAGGCTGAGGACTCAGAAGCTGTCCTCCCTTCCAAGAACTTCCCCCCTCCCCGGTTGCCCTTGGCAGGAAGGCTCCCCTAGGAAGCGGCCTACCTGATCCGGGTTGTCTCTCTGGGGACAGTTGTCACAGGCATCCCCAACACTATCACCATCACTGTCACTCTGGTCAGCGTTGGGCACCCTGGGACAGTTGTCAGCTACATTTTTTATTCCTGAGACAAATCATTGAAATAAGGCTGGATCCCAAGAAAGGCCAGGTTAGGACAATGTCAGAGCAGCATGGGTCAGGCCTGGGGCGAGTGGATGCCAAGGGGCTGGCCTGAGTTTGACCCCTGGCACCTGAGAGAGAACCTACTCCTGCAATGCAGGTAGCCCTCTGACCTCCGCATGTGGGCCATGGCCCTCGTGCACAGGTGCTTGTACACAGAAATGATAAGTTAAAATGTAATAAAAATGCTGTTTGCTTTGGCACTCTAGAGGCAGAGGTGGGTGGATCTCTGAGCTAAGGCTAGCCAGGTCTATATAGTGAGTTCTAGAATAGCCAGGGCTACACAGAGACACTCTATCTCAAGAGCAGGTTTAAGTCAGTCTAGGATACTAAACTGGGTACTGAGAAGTCAAAGGCTTCCCCTGGATGTAGACAAGACCTTTCCATCGCTGTATCCCAGCCCTGGTTTCCTGTCTCCCTCAGCTTGACTTTAGCCACATCAGAGTGGGTCACCATTCATCTTCCAAGCCTTCAAGCACTTCCACTGAGAGATGAGTCCCACCCTCGATGCCCCAGCCGTGCTCACGGTCGCCATCAATGTCGTCGTCGCAGGCATCGCCCCGGCCATCCTGGTCTGTATCTTTCTGGTCATCATTCTTCTGAGACCGGCAGTTGTCACAAGCATCTCCCCACTTATCGCTGTCCGAGTTGCGCTGGTCTGGGTTTCGAACCAGCGGGCAGTTGTCCTAGAAGACAGGGCAAGTGAAGTCAGGTGTGTGTGGGGGGACACAGATCGCTTCCCAATTGGCTGGCAGAGGGATAGGCGCTCGAGTAAAGGCTGATAGCTTTAGTTCAATTTCCCCGGAGCTTACTCAGTGTAAGGAGAGAACCGTTTCCTGCAAGTAGCCGTTTGATCCATACACACTGGTGGGCGGGCACGCACGCACACGCACACACACACACACGAGCTAATTAATTAAAAAGAAAAAGAAACAAAAACCACTTCCCAGACCTGCGCATCTCCAAGTAGGTCCCTCCCCTCCGTCGGAAGCTGGACAACAAGCTAGACTTTAAAGATCAAGCCGTCCCGTCCCCAAACCCCGTCCACAGACCCTCTTACATTTACCTGCTCGTTGGGGATTCCATCTCCGTCCGCGTCCGGGTCGCAAGCGTCTCCGATGCCGTCGCGGTCCACGTCCTCCTGCCCCGAGTTGGGCACGGTCACGCAGTTATCCTGGGGAGCAGGTACGCTGCGTGAGGGGGCGTGTCTATCTGGATTCACCACGCCCTCCAGGTCACACCCACCTTTCGGCATTGGCGCTCTGAGCAGCGCAGCTTCTCGTCCGGGAAACCGTCCAGGTCCGTGTCGCGGCCGCAGAGGAGCCCGTTGCCGGCCCAGCCGATGGCACACTGCGCAGGGGAGTCGGTGTTAATGTCCACGCACGCCCGAGCCCAGGGACCCCTCCTCCCCAACCTGTACGCCCGCACTCACCACGCACGACCTTGAACCGTCGCGCTCCAGGATGCAGTCCGCTTTCTCATGGCACGGGCTGGGTGACCGGTCGGGACAGAAGCGCTGCCCACGCCGCTGGCAGCCTGACGTCTGGTCACCCACGAAGCCGGGCTGGCAGGGGCCACATTGGAAGGAGCCCTGTACGCAGGCGCGGTCAGTCAACGGGGCACCCACCCGCGCCTCACTGGCGTCATTCTCATCATCCTTTCCTTCCTTACCCGGGTGTTGACACACACGGAGTTTGGGACGCAATTGTGTTGCCCGGTCTCACACTCGTTAATATCCGTGCAAACCTGGGAGACGGAGACCACGGTCAGACGACACACATTTCACCCAGGACCTGTCTGTCCACCCTGACTTCAGGAACTTCCTCGCTGGAATGAGGATGTGGACCGAGTTTTCTGGACAAAATGCCTTCCATTCCCTCCTGCCATAAACGTCGAGTTTATGCTCTCATAACCTGCTTGTTGGTCTTGGCGAAGGCCAGCCCCACGCCCTCGTGGGTGGGGCCGCTGTACCCAGGAGGACAGACATCGCAGTGAAAGCCAGGGCTGGTATTGACGCACCGTACGCGCGGGAAACAGGGGTGAGCGTTGCACTGTGAGGAAGCAGCACATAAAATTAGAAGCCCCAAGCTGAACCTCGAGAGCCGCACCTTGGGTCTTCCCGGATTTGGACATGGGGGTTGTTTGTTCTGTTTTATTGGAGACAGTGTCTCTGCATAGCCCTGGCTGCCCTGGAACACACCATGTAGACCAGGCTGGCCTCGAACTCAAAGAAAGCTGGAGTTAAAGGCGTGCGCCACCACCACCCGATTGATTGGTTTCCAGCCAGGGCCATCAGCCGGTTCATGGAGTAGGGTGTCACACAGGATAGAGATCCCATGGGTCGCAGACGACTTTGCCTTGATGGACATGGGGTTGTGACCCCTTAGGGGTGAGGAAATGAACTTGGAGGGCGAGCATCCCCAGCCGAGGGAGGAAGTGGCCGACGGGGTGTGCAGGCACGGCGGCGATTGCCAGGTGCTCGAGGAGGGCGACTTTCTAAAGTAGACGAGTGGTCCGGGCGAGCGAGACCCAGTGATGAGGAGGATGGTTGGGGAGAACCACCCACAGCGTCCAAGGGGTCGTTGGGGTGGGCGTTAGTAGGTGCAGAAGGCGTGGTCAGGGCATGCGTCTGGGACAGTGATGGAGTTAGCCTGGGTGGAGCTCCCCGGGTAGATGTGAGGTCTTCTGGATTTGCGCCCCGGGTTAGGGATGACACCCTCGGTGGATAAAGGGGTAGTCGGGATGGAAGGAGTTTGTGGTGGGGTCGACCCGGGTAGCGTCAGGACGGCAGGGGTGTGGGTAGCCCGCGCACCTCATTAACGTCGGTGCAGTGCGAGCCGTTGCCAGTGTAGCCGGGAGGGCAGGGGCCGCAGCGCGCGCCGCTCGCCGTCTCCGTGCAGACCACGCCCGGGAAGCAGGAGCTCGGAGCGCAGAGTGGTACCGGCCGCACGCTCAGACCCGGAGTGCGAGCGGATTGCATTCCTTTGGAGACCCGAGTAATTAGACCACGCTCGGGGGGAGGAGCCTCTCCAAACCACACCCAGGGGAGGAGCTTTTCGGGCGCGCCTACAAGGAGACTAGCTTGCTTCGCCCACGTGGAGCCGTTTATGACCACGCCCCTCGAGAGGGCTCTTTTTTTAGCTCACTGGGGCGGGGCATGCTCGCGCGTGCGCGCTGCCGCTGCATGGTCCTCTTGGCTCCACGGCTGTCCCGGGTCTGCTTGCACCTCCTGGGCCTTCCCTCCGGCGTCCAGCCTGCTCCACCGCGGTTCTCTTCCGCCCCCGCAATCCTCTTTCCCTACCCCTTTTCCTTCTTTTCTCCTGTTTTCCCACCCCTCCTCCGGTCCTCGGGCCCCGGCAGTGCTCACCGCACGCGTCACATTCCATCACCGTATTCTTCAGGAACGTGATCTCCTTGACCTGCGGGCGGATGAAGGAGGTCAGCGAGAAGCTTCCCTGTGCGCCCCTTCGCGGTCCTCCTCCTCCCACGATCCCCTCCCTCCCTGGGAAGCCTGGTGCCCACAACTCCTTCCATCTCCCTTTGCACAAGCCCCTCCTGGATCCTGTCTCCCTGGCTCTGACATCGTACACACGGTCCCCGCGCTCTGTCCCACGCCCTGTCTCCACTCTGTCCTACACTCTTGCCCATTCTGTTGTCGCGCTGTTTCTCTTTCCCTCCACTGTCTCCCTGTCTATCCTTTTCTGTCCCCTCTCTGTTCTCCGCTCCGTCACTGCGCTGTGTCCCCTGTCCCTGTTTTGTCCCCACACTGTTTCCCTCTCTGCTCCCTTACCTGCTGTCTCAACAGCTCCCTCACGTCCTGCAGCGCCGCGTTGGTATCCTGAAGTTCTCGCAGCATCTGTGGGGCCAGGTCTCCACCTGCATCCGCAGGGGCCACTGATGGGCGACGCAACCACCGCATCATCCATCACCACCTCCGGGACCCTCCAAGCCCACCTCACTGCTCCAACTCCACCCGCCGCCCGATTTCTTAGCCCAGTCTCTGGAGAGATGACCCCAAGCTCCAAGGAGCGGGAACCGCGAGTTTTGGAGGCCTCCTGTCCACCCACACCTCCCACTAAGCGGCTTTACCCAGAGGGATCTGGCCCTGTCCGGTCGCACGCATGGCAGCCAGGGCGAGCACTAGAACGCAGGCGGTGGGGCCCATGACGACGGAGCTGCCGCTGCTGCCTGCGCCCTTGAGCCCGCGCCCTATTTATTCCCGCGCCCGGCCTGGGACGGCCCCCCCGGCCCTGCCCAGAGCCCGCCACAATGTAAACAGGCCGGGCTCTGCATTCAGGGCCGCACCCCACGGCCGCCCCGAGGAATGACCCGCGACTGATCAGGACATGATGGGGTCTGAGGAGAAAGAGGGATGGGCCTCAGTGGGGCTCCCCACTCGCACTCCCGTTCACCATCGGGTGCCGGCTGTATGCAAGACTGTATCTATCTGCCCCTCTCATATAACATTTGGAGAAACAGAGTCACAGGTGATAGAAAAGTCCGAACCAACACACTCAGGTTCTTACAGTCCACATTTCTGAACCCTGCAAAAGGCCCCCGTGGGCGTGGCTCAACGGGTGTCTGCAGGGAACTTTGAGGATATAACGTCCTGGATTCCATTTCCAGTTCCTTCAAAGAAACAGAATCACCAGGAAACGGTGTCTGTGCCTCAGTTTCCCCTTTTGCACTGTCGAGGAGACAATGGGGTAGGGAAGGGGACCTCTGCTTCCCTGGGATACTGTACCCAGCTTTGCTCCCCAGCCGCTGGGGAAACAGCCAGTCACAAAAATAAAAATGGCTGGGAACTGAAAAACCCTCCTTCCTGGGCCAGTCACCTCAGGGCCAGGAGCTCTAACATCTCCACCTGGACCAGTCACCTCAGGGTCCAGGAGCTTTAACCTCTCTACCTGGCCTCCCAGAAGTCCCAGTTCAGTCTGTGACATAGAAGCTGGGATCAGGGGAGGGGACTGATCCATCTGGGGCCACTGTAAACCAAACCAGAGTCCCAGGAAGAGCTATTGTTCCCATAAGAAGTCATAGGGGGCTGCCTGGAGAAGGCGGCCCAGGGACAAAGACTTAAAAGGGCCTTAGATCAGTGGTGCCAAGCAATGCCGTAGCTCCAGTGAGGGGGTGTTGGAGGATGTGTGTCTAGATCTGTGTTACATAAATCTGTGCCCATCGTGAGTAGTTCCCTGCTAGGTAGCTAGTGGGGACACAGGAAGACAACAGTCCCCATCCTGCCAGAGGCAGCCTAGGCTACACCATCACTCAGAGTTGTCGGGGCTCCAATGGGAGCGACTAAGCAAGTCCTCAGCAGGAATAAGCTTGGACTGCTGAAGAGACGCCCCCAGGGCGTCAGACCGGGGTGAGGCTGGCAAAGGGCAGTGCCAACGTCTTGAGGCCCAACTTGCCTTTGGGAGGCACGAGGGACACAGAGTGGGAGGAGGGAGGCTGGAGGCCCCGGCACACGCCCAGCCTGGCTGGGCTACCTCCTGTTTGCTTTGGCTTCCAGCACACCTGGGGCTGCTTCTGCTGGCCAGTGCTGGAATTCTCAAGAAACCACCACTGCCTGGTAGACCTGGTGCTCGAGCCTCTGACACAGGAGCACACGGCAGCCCAACGAGTGTGGCGGAAGCCAGGCACAGAGCTGGGGCGCTGGACCATGTGGCTTCAGCCACAGGCACAGCTTTGCCCTTAGGGGAGACAGTCAGGACTGATGGGGAGGGGAGCTCAGAGGACAGTCTGAGGTCACTCCTGCCCGCTGAGTTCCACCGGCCCGAGACCCTCTCCCAGGCAGCTCCTAACCCTAACCCTGGGACCTTGTTCCTGTGTCCTCTTCCACTCTTCCAAGCACAGCAGACAGTGTTGGGATGAGAGACAGCCTGTGGGACTCCTCAGTGGGCTGGCTCTGGTTAGCAGCCTGGTTCTACAACCTTGAGTTTATGCAGAGAATGTTTCAAATGCACACAAGCCGGGTGGTGGTGGCGCACGCCTTTAATCCCAGCACTCGGGAGGCAGAGGCAGCACAGGCGGGTCTCTGTGAGTTCAAGGCCAGCCTGGTCTACAAGAGCTAGTTCCAGGACAGGCTCCATAGCCACGGAGAAACCCTGTCTCAAAACAAAAAAAAAAAAAAAAAAAACAAGTGCATATATACACGCACAACACCATATATAAGCACAACCCCATACATACACACAACCCCAGACCCACCCATGCACACACATGCACACATACAACCCTTCCCTCATGAATCCAGGCTCAGTTCTGGCCCCAGCCAGGCAATAGCTGTGATATTCTGGAACTCATGAACCCAGGCCAGTTGCCCTTCCCGACATCCAGGCTGAGTGGTTCCAGGATCAGGGCCAGGTGGGGCCTGCTGCTGGAGCCCCAGGGGCCCTTTCTGACTGACGCCTGCTGGGCCAGGAGACTGTGGCGCCGCCGACTGCAGGCCACCGCCCAGGGGGAAAGTTTGTCTGCTGCCCAGCCACAGGCTGGGTCTGGGGAATCCATCAAGGCAACAAGGGGGAGGTTCACTTGGCCATTTCCACAGCCCAGCCAGATCTACACTCCATAATAAGGGGTCGGGGAGCCAGTGTGTGAGGCCTTCAGCAGGCTCTGCCTCCTTAGGCCCCTCTCGCCCAAGACAACACTACAGTTTTACAGAAGTTTGCCCAAGGCTCAGGCACCATCAATACTGATCACGCGTGCGCGCACACGCGCCCACACACACGCACACACACACATGCACCCACACACATCTATTATGCTATTCTATGCACCATACTGTGCATGTAGAGGTCAGTGAAGAGCCAGCAGGAACTCGGGTCCTCAGGCTCCTCCAGGCGCCTATATCTTCTGAGACATTTTGCCTGTCCTTATCTGAATTTTGATTTTTTTTTTTTTGAGACAGGGTTTCTCTGTGTAGCCCTGGCTGTTCTAGAACTGGCTCTGTAGACCAGGCTGGCCTCGAATTCACAGAGATCCACCTGCCTCTGCCTGCCGGGGGTGGGGGCGAAGTATAGGTGTGCACCACTACCGCCAGGCTTTCTTTCCTTCTCTTCTTTCTTTCTTTCTTTCTTTCTTTCTTTCTTTCTTTCTTTCTTTCTTTCTTTCTTTCTTTCTTTAAGACAGGGTTTCTCTCCAGCCACCACCACCTGACTCTTTCTCTTTCTTCACATATTTCAAATTTTGGTCTACATTTTTACGTCTTAAAGAATTGATTCAAGAGACCTGAACTTCACTAGGAACAGACTGGAATGGACCAGAGATCTGGCCAGAACTGAGGTCGGAGATGCGGGTATTATAGCCTCTTTGTGCCTCCTGGGGGATGGGGAGTTAGGAGGGGGAGGGGTGCGAGTGACTGAAGCCTCCACCCAGCCCCCACCCCCCACTGTGAAGGAGCCTTCAGGTGGTCTTGGGGCTCTGCCTCTTGCTAATGAGGAAGAACCACCAAGCACAACCAGGAAGCCAGGGGCCTGTGGGGCTTTTGCTCCTGACTGCAGACTCAGTGTGCTCAGGTTTCATCTGCAGGGCTACACACGCACGTATACACACACTCACACGCTCATACGCACATACACAGATGCATGCGCATGCACGCACACAGACTCAGATATGTACAGACATGCACGCTCACACACATATAAATGAGTTCAGGAAGGACACCCACTTTTTAGGATCAATGCCAGAATCAAGCATACATTTGTAGTTCTCTGGATTTCGCGCACACACAAACTTCACAGAGAAAACGTTAGAAAATAAACTGTATGGTCCAGAATGGTGGCGCGGGAGTGCGGTCCCCGTGCCAGGGAGGCTGAGGCACAAGGATGCAGCTCCAGGCCAACCCAACTACACAGGGAGTCTCTGCCTCAGAAAACCAAGCTGAGAAACCTCCTGGCTCAAGGCTCCTCCAGTGCTCAGGTGGTGCAGGGAGGAAGATAAGGAGTCAAGGCCGTCCTTGGGCATGTGTAAAGAAGCCAGCCACAGCTACGGGAGTGAGTCCAGAACAGCCTGGGCTACAGAGAGAAACCCTGGCTGGGGGGCAGGGCAGGAGTGAAAAACTAAAATAACAATTAAAATACAATTCTAATGGCTGGGTCTGTAGCTCAGCTTCATCCCCAGCACCACATAAGCCAGACATGGTGGAGCATGCCTACTCTCCCAACACTGAGGAGGTGGAGGCAGGAGGATGGCACCTTCCGGGTGACCCAGGCTATATAGAGAAACTTGGTGTAAGAGCACCAGCCACTGGGGCTGGAGAGATGGCTCAGTGGTTAAGAGCACTGGCTGCTCTTCCAGAGGTCCTGAGTTAGATTCCCAGCAACCACATGGTGGCTCACAACCATCTGTAATGAGATCTGGTGCCCTCTTCTGGTGTGTGGGCATACATGGAGGCAGAATGTTGTATACATAATAAATAAATAAATCTTAAAAAAAAAAAGAGCACCAGCCAGGCACAATACACACTTGTAACCTCAGCCTGTGGCAGGGAAGAAAGGGAGGGTCATGAGTTTGAGACCAGCTGGCCATCTCCATGAGACCTATCTCAAAGCCAGTGTTCTCCTTGTCTCCTCCTATGGTCACCAGATGCTCAGAGAGGGAAGCTACCCTGCCATGCTGAAGACACGGGCCACAAAAGAAAGTCTACCCCGGGTTTTTGCAGTAGGCTGGGGACAGAAGAGGGGAGCCCCAGGCCTGAGTCCTCTGCTGTACACCGCAGCAGCCTCAATGCCTGCACAGTGCGGCCCTTGTTCACTGACTGATGAATGGAGCAGAGACTGCTGTGTTTACGCCTGGCACTTGCCCAGGCCTGGGGAAGAGATGCTGCCATGGGGTTGGGCAGCAAGGTGCCAAATCAATGTCAGCTGCCAGAGGCTACTGCATGGAGGGCTCAGGGCCTGAATGTGAGGCTGTGGACATATGGGTTGTGGCCCGAGGACACTGTGCAGGGCTGATAAAGTCCAAACCTTCCCAGGTGAGCAGGTACCCTGTGACAGGCCTGGTCCAGGCATCCGAGGTAGATGGAGGATGGTGGATGGGGCAGGGGAGGGTATGGGTGGTCATAGGAGCCAGGCCTGGGCTGCACAGGTCTTCCCAGCCTGCATCTGGCATCACTTGGCTGTGACTATGGGGCATGCTCACCTCCAAATGACTTGTTCTCCCTGCTGCTGTCATCTGGTGGCTTTCACTGTACCCTGAGCAAGGCCCAGCACAACTCCACACGTCACCTGGATGACACTGGGGTCAGAGTGACTGCCATTACAATGGCTCAAGGAAGAGGTCAAAGTGTGTGGGGTGGGAGGGTCATGTCTGTGGAGCGCATGGGTGGGTAGCTGGACGGGTGGGGGCAGTGCTGGGTGCCGAGAGCAGGGTGGGGCTAGGCACACGCCATCACCCTCCCCTGGGTCAGCTTCAGTGGCTCCCTGTGATGTGGCCTTTGGGGACTCAGTCATTTTAGCTAGTGGTCCTGGCAGATACCAAACTGGACTGGTTGCCTTCACCTGTGGCTGGCCCCTCTGTCTACCCTGGCCCTGTGGAAAGGTGACCATCCCAGCCACAGGAAGGCTGCCACTGGGCATGGCTCCAGGTCTGGCCTTGGTCGCTCCCTTCTTGGCCTCCACTGAGTTCCAGGCAACCATGGATGTCAGAGAACATCCTGCTCGGAGAACCACTCAGCCTGTTCTTTCCAAACATCTGGAAGCCAGCAGGGGTCAGGGACTGGTGTCTGTGTCTTCCTCACGCCATCACAGCTTCAACAGCATTCAAGGGATGCTCATCTCCTTCACCCTCGGCTCCCAAAGGCTGACACATCAGATCACAAGGAATTCCAAGATTGTGCCAGTGACAGTGTCCCAGGGCCCAGGGTGGCAGTGAGCAAACAGACTCCAAGAGAGGACAAAACATTTGTCTAGGGCTGGGCAGTCAGGTGAGTTTGATTGTGAGTTTCACTATCGTGTGTGTGTATATGTGTGTATGTATATGTGTGCATATATGTATATATGCATATGTGTATGTATATGTGTGTATGTATGTATATATGTGTGTATATGTATATGTGTGTATATATGTATATATGCATATGTGTATGTATATGTGTGTATGTATGTATATATGTGTGTATATGTATATGTGTGTATATATGCATATATGCATCCATTGTTATTTAAAAAAACTATAGTGCATGATGGTAAAACCGTTCACCTTCAAACTTCACTGGGTTGTGCTGGGGCCTGGCAAAACTGCATGGGGAGACCCTGGGTAAGCATGCAGCTTGCCTCTGCAGAGCCCCAAGGTGTTGTGCCTAAAGCTTAGCTCTAAGCCGCTGGCCCTCCTCACTGCCCCCCCCCCCACAGAGCCTCTGAATGTCTCCTGTGGTTAGTCTCCACTGGAGGGGGCTGTTTTTCTCAGTTGGGTGCTGGGATTGGTACCTCAGTGGCTGCAGTGTAGCCTAGTGACAGCCTGTGTTTCTGACCATCCTGTCCCTTACGCTCATGGGGCGGCTGCAGCGCCACACAGAGGCCTGACCTTCCTGGCTAGCCCACCTTACTACATGGTCCCGGGGTTCAGTCACAGCATACAAATCCAGGATAAGGAAGGCACAGGCCTCTTCCCTCTGGCACTAAGGTCAGAGGTTAGCTTGGCAAGCCTCTGCCACAATGGACGCCATCCAAGCCCAGTCACCTGCTCAAGCTAGACTCCTGTTCTGACACAAACAGGAGTGTGGCCCGGGTTGGGGGTGGAGGAGCTACATTTAGGGCCCTCGGCATTCCCTCCCTCAAGCTGTCCTTTTTCAATCAAGAACCCAGAAGCCCCCAGTACCTGAGACACCTTCCTCCTTGTTCTCCCTGCGGCCCCACCCTGACCCCAGCTGGAAGATGGTGCATCTCCTTCCCACTGTAACCCCAGCACATGGGGAAAAAACACAGGAAGATGGCCAGGGTTCAAGAGCAGAAAAAGATCATACATTAGGCCATGTTCCTCTCCTGCTCACACACCCTCTGAAGCTCCTGAGGAAGAGATCTCCGCCCACTGCGCTTCCTGACCCCAGGACCTTTGTACAAGCTGCCTTCTCTGTCTAGAAAGTTCTTCCTCCTGTCTCCATGGGTCCTTCTGTTGTATCAGTCTTGACTTAGATGTGTTTTAGACGGTGCTAGCAAACCTAACATAGCAGGGCAGGAGGTGTCTTCTCAGGAACCACTTTCCTGACTCTGTGATGTAGTTTGAAAAGCATCTACCCTATTCCACATGCCCCAGCAACACTCCAGGACCATAACCCAGAACTTCACCATTAGTCAAAGCAGACTGCTTAGAGTTGTGATGGAGGTGCAGAGGCAGCCATGGGAGGGTTGTGAGTAGGATCCTCTGCACCGTGATTGAAGGAAGGGTAAGAGTCAGACAGAGGCAGTGCTGAGTGTGGGCCATGTGGGGAGACATGGAGGTGAGAGAAGAGGAGGCAGTGTCTCTGGACTGGGCAAGACTGCGAGCTGAGGAGGTGTAGCAGCTGTCCCCGGGCAAGAGTGTGCTGGAAGTGTGCGTGCAGATTGCTATAGGGTGCACAACTTCCATCAGCCTCCGCAGCACACGGGGAGAAACATCAGGGAGGTCTTTCTGTCCTCTAACAGACTATTGGCAAACCAGCCACTCTCTGGGAATCTCAGGGCCTCCTGGTGGGGCTGTGGGGTGCTCCTGGGTCCCACCCCTACTAATCCCCAAGGATGTGAAAGAGCTCTCTCCTTGTTACTCTGGAATTTTCCTCCAGGTTCTGCCAGGCCTCCAGAAACATATTAAAGGAAAATGTTGCCAGTCTAAGCAGTGTGATTTTATGACTGTCAGACCAAAGAGTGGAAAGGCCTGGTCACACTGTAGACTTCCCCGCCAACCACTGGAACGTGGCCCACCCTACAAGCCTGGCTCTTGCAGCCTATTGAACCCACCCCTAAGTTCCCCTGACTGGGAAGCAGCCGAGAGAAACGGACAAGTGGGCTGATGCATCTTCGATTGTTTATTCATTCAACAAACACTGGCCCTGCTTCCACTGCTGATGCATCTTCTGTGCTGTCTGAGTAGGAACACAGCCCAGCACTGGGGAGGTGGAAGTGAGAGGAGCCAGGGTTCAAAGCCATTTCAACCACTCAGCAAATATGCAGCCAGCCTGGGCTACATGGGACCTTGTCACAAAAGAAACCACACACACACACACTCATCTCCATTCAAACTGGCAGCGGGGACATGTCATTTACCCTCCTTTCCTCCAGTGAAATTCCATCTAAAGAACCTTCCTTCTGCAGGACAACCTGGCTCCTTGAATGGCAGCCTTGGGCCTCTGTGGGGGGCGGGGCCTTGGGGCCAAGCCCAAAGCTAGCTCCCAACACACCAGCACACCCCCAACAAAGCCACAGCGGCTTTTAAGTACAGGTGGCCCCTGGCTGCTGAGCCCACCACCATGTTCAAAGATGTTTTTAACATCCCCGGCAGGCGGGTGTGGCCCCGGCCGACAACAGGGTGCTGTGAGTGAGAAGGACCCACAGCCCGCTGCTATTCCTAGGAAGGGGGCGTCTCCAGGGTCCATCCTGGCCTCAGCTCAGTGAGGCCACCTCTGCCAGGACAGGAGGTTCTTGAAGGAAGCCACAGGCAGCTGGGAGGAGGCGCTGTTGACTGTGGGCGCTTCTGTGCTCCAGGGACCTCTTTCGGTGCAGGAGAAAAGTGCTGTTTCCCAGACCTGGAAAGTGGGGTTGGACGATGCCTAGAACTTTCCATAACGGCCCCGGGAAGAGCAAGGCGGAAGCTGGGCATGTGGAGTGGGTTAGATCACCGGAAGGACCAGACAGCACCTCAGTCTACTAGGAATATAACAGGATTGGGAGGGGAAAGAAACTGAGAAAGACAGAAGCAGAGAGGCAGGGGCAGAGAAAACCAAAGGGGGCCGGAGAGCTGGCTGATCATGAAGAGGAACTGGACTCAGTTCCCACACACGATGGTGGCTCACAACCACTCTAACTAAAGTTCCCAGGGGTCCGGTGCCCTTTTCTGCCCTCTGCTGGCACAGCACACACATGGTGTACAGATACACATGCAGGCAAAATATACATACACTTAAAATTAAAATAAATTAACAGATTCAACGCAATGCCCAGCAAAATCCCAGCAAAATTCTGCAAAGACCTAGAAAGAACGGTACTCAACTTTATATGGAAAAGCAAAAAAACCCAGACTAGCCAAAACAATCCTGGACAATTAAAGAATTTCTGGAGGCATCACAATCCCTGACTTCAAACTGTACTACAGAGCTACAGTACTGAAAACAGCCTGGTACTGGCATAAGAACAGACAGAAGGACCAGTGGAACTGAGTAGGAGACCCGGATATCAATGCACACATCTTCAAACACCTAATTTTTGACAAGGAAGGAAAAAATATCAAATGGAACAAAGAAAGCATATTCAACAAGTGTTGATAACTGGATATCAACATGTAGAAAAAGGAAAATAGACCCATATCTATCACCATGCCAAAACTCAAGTCCAAATGGATCAAAGACCTCAACATAAAGCCAGCCACACTGAACCGGATAGAAGAGAAAGTGGGAAGTACACTTGAACGCATTGACACAGGAGACCACTTCCTAAATAGAACCCCAGCAGCACAGACACTGAGAGAAACAATTAATAAATGGGACCTCCTGAAACTGAAAAGCTTCTGTAAAGCAAAGGACATGGTCAACAAGATAAAACGACAGCTTACAGAATGGGAAAAGATCTTCACTAACCCCACATCAGACAGAGGTCTGATCTCCAAAATATACAAGGAACTCAAGAAACTGGTCACCAAAAGAACACATAAACCAATAAAAAAAAATGAAGTAAAGACCTAAACCGAGAACTCTCAACAGAGGAATCTAAAATGGCTGAAAGACACTTAAGGAAATGTTCAACATCCTTAGTCATCAGAGAAATGCAAATCAAAACAACTCTGAGACTCCATCTTACACCTATAAGAATGGCCAAGATCAAAAACACTGATGACAACTTATGCTGGAGAGGTTGTGGGGAAAAGGGAAGACTTCTGCATTGCTGATGGGAATGCAAGCTGGTAAACCCCTTTGGATGTCAGTGTGGCGATTTCTCAGAAAATTAGGAAACAACCTTCCTCAATACCCAGTAATACCACTTTTGGGTATATATCCAAAGGATGCTCAATCATGCCACAAGGACATGTGCTCAACTATGTTCATAGCAGCTTTGTTTGTCATAGCCAGAACCTGGAAACAACCTAAATGCCCCTCGACCGAAGAATGGATAAGAAAAATGTGGTACATTTACACAATGGAGTACTACACAGCAGAAAAAAATAACGACAGCTTGAATCTTGCAGGAAAATGGATGGAGCTAGAAAGCATTATTTTGAGTGAGGTAACCCAGACCCAGAAAGACAATCATCACATGTACTCACTCATAAGTGGTTTATAAACATAAATCAAAGAAAACCAGCCTACAAACCACAATCCCAGAGAACTTAGACAACAATGCAGACACTAAGAGAGACTTAAATAGATCAAATCTACATGGGAAGTAGAAAGTATAAAAAGACAAGATCTCCTGAGTAAATTGGAAGAGGGTTGAAGTGGGAGGGGAGAGGCAGGGAGTGGAGCAGAGGAAAATGTAGATCTCAATAAATATCAATAAAAAATTAAAATAAATTAATCTTTAAAATTTAATTTAAAAGGCTTGGCAGTAGTGGTGGCACACAGCTTTAATTCCAGCACTCAGGAGCAGGCAGATCTCTGAGTTAAATGCCAGCCTGGTTTTCAGAGCAAGTTCCAGGATAGCCAGGGCCTCACAAAGAAACCCTGTCTCGAAAAACAAAAAACAAGCAAAGTTAATAAAAAAGGAAGAAACAGAGAGATAGAGATAGAGTGAGATTCTGACATGGAGGCACAAGACCTCGTCCTCAGCCTGGTCAGCAAGGCCTTGCTTTTTCTATTTTAATACTGATTGAACTGTTGAGAGGACACTACTCACTACGAAACATGCCCACGTGCTCCCCACGGGCCCCCCATGGGCCCCCTCACTTGTGCCCCATGTGTCCCCCACGTGTCCCCCTGGGCCACCCCACGGGCCACTGCTCTGGCAGGGAATGCTCAGAACACTGCATGCTGTGGGCTGTCAGGGCCACTTGAACCCAAACCATTTCAGAGAGGTCACAATGCCAGCAAGAGGAGCACAGCTATCAGGGATGCACACTTGCCCTGTCAGTACAGTTCCACACCAGAATCAGAGCCGAGAGAGCTGCCACCTCCTTCTTGCTGTCTCTCATGACGTCCTTCTTTTTGGGGGGTGGGGAGGATGTGTGCCAGGGTGAGCATGTGGAGGTCAGGGACCGCTTGCAAGCATCAGTTCCCTCCTTCCCCATGTGGACCCTGGCAAGCAAACTCAGATTTCTGGGCTCGGCAGCAAGCACCTTTATCACTGAGCCCTTTTGCTGGCCCCTTCTGTTTTCACTGCTGCATAGGCTCTAGTATGAAGCCTGCACTGGTCTGAAATTTGAGATGTCTTGGCTCTGGCTCCTGGTGGCTGGGATTACAAGTGTGTGCCACCATGCCTGGCCACTGTAAGTGGACTAGTGTGTCCATGAATGCGTGCATGTGTGTGGTACTGGGAACTAAGCACCATGCCTGGTACCCACTAGTCCAGGGCTACTTCATGTTCACTAGAGTTTTAAAACTTTTTAAATCGGAGACTCCTAGGACAGAGAGAGCCGAGGAAACAAGCTCCACCTGGGGCAGAAGCCAGGAGCAAATCCAGCCCTGGGAGCCAACCCAGTCCTGGGACACTGATTGAGCCAACGACCTGACTCAGAGCCCGCGACCTCCACCAGAACCGGAGTGGGACTGAACCAGTTACCTAGGACAAGGAGAGAACGGGCTCCACCAGGAGCAGAAGATAGGAGTCAACCCGGTCCCGGGTCTCGAGCGGATCAGGATTGACCCAGCGACCAAATCCAGAGCCAGCCATCTTCACCAGAACAGGTCTAACTCCAAGCCAGGGACATCTACAAGAGGAGATCCAGACCAACATTTACAGAAACAGATCAAAGCCAGCAACCTAGACCAAAGTAGGCTTGAGACAGCAATCTCCAAGAGAGCAGACCAAAATACGGGAACACTGAGCTACCTCCAGGAACAGGAATAACCAACGAAGTAACTGGGACACTGACTGTACCATGAGGAAAACTATCTTAGCTTTTGATCTACGGGCACCTAGGAAATTAATTATTCAACAGAATCTTAGACACCACCATCCACACCTATTAGAGGAAAAGATGAGTAGAAAAGGTAAGATCACAAGCTACACCACAAAGAACAACACAATGAAAGAATTAAAAAATAATAGAAATAAAGTCAAAGTTAGGTACCCTCCTAGTCAGTCAAGGACCAAAAGAGAAAGGGGAGCAACAGATGGGCACCATGACCCATGACTCACCAGCTAGCCCACCCAGGATAGCCAAAATAGGAGTGATAAAGAAGGGCAGTAAGACCCTGCCAAACACAGTGTCCTCGTCATGTCTGTTTTTGTGAAATCCAAAGAGAAACAAATCACTGTGCCCCCAAATAACCCTATGCTCTATATGAATTAACCAATAAAATACTTGTTACTGGGTACCCTAAAGCTGCCTGCCCCAAAATCCTATATAAACTGCTTTGTTCCCTGAGCCCGGCATGCTCAGCAACCCGATTGCTGCAGCATCCGCAGGCCTGTGTAACCAAATAATAAACGCCTCTTGCTTGTGCAGCCAAAGACGACTGGAGTCTTCTCTTGGTGGGGAGCGTCTGCTGGAGGGTCTCCCCTTACTGGAGGTCTCTTCAACAATACCAGTGAAACCCAAAGACCCTACAAAAGTAAGACCGGAACAACCAAATATGGATGACCCAGAAGAAAATGATCTAAAAAATAACCACAAGAGAATATCTGAAATTATTAAAGATGAATTGAGAAATTGCCTCAAAGAAATGGAAGAAAAAACAAACAAAAAGTTGGAAGATATCAGCAAATCACTTAAAGAAAACCAAGAAAAAGCACTCAAACATATAACAGAAACTATTCAGGTCTTGAAAACTGAGATAGAAAAAAATAAAGAAAACACAAGCAGAAGGAATTATAGAAACAGAAATCATGAGGAAAAGAACAGGAACCACAAATGCAAGTACAAACAAAAGAATACAAGAAATGGAAGAGAGAATCTCAAGTGCGGAAGATAAAATAGAGGAAATAGATTCATCAGTTAAAGAAAACATTAAATCTAACAAAAGCTTAACCCAAAATATCCAGGAAATATGGGACACCATAAAAAGGCCAAATCTTAGAATAATAGGTATAGAAGAAGGAGAAGAAAGTCAACTCAAAGGCACAGAAAATATATTTAACAAAATCATAGAAGAAAACTTGCCCTACCTAAAGAAAGATATGCCTATGAAGATACAAGAAGCTTACAGAATACAAAATAGACTGGATCAAAAAAAAAAGTCCTCCCACCACATAATAATCAAAACACTAAACATACAGAGTAAAGAAAGAATATTAAGAGCTGCAAAGGAAAAAGGCCAAATAACATATAAAGGTAGACCTATCAGAATTACACCTGACTTCTCAGCGGAGACAATGAAAGCCAGAAGGTCATGGTCAAACATTATGCAGACACTGAGAGACCATGGATGCCAGCCCAGGCTACTATACCCAGTAAAACTTGGAAGGACAAAAAAAAATATTCCATGACAAATCTAGATTTCACCAATACCCAGCCCTACACAAAATACTAGAAGGAAAACTCCAACCCAAGTAAGATGGCTACACCAACAAAAACACACACAATTGATGATCTAATTACAGCAAATCCTGAAGAAGAAAAAAAAAACGCACAAAATAACATCACCAACAAGGAAAACCAGATTAACAGGAGATAGCAACCACTGGTCATTAATATCCTTAAATGTAAATGGACTCTACTCACCCATAAAAAGGCACAGGCTAACAGATTAGACACGAAAACAGAACCCATCCTTCTTCTGCATACAAGAAACGCATCTCAACCTCAAAGACAGACATCATCTCAAAGTAAAAGTTTGGGAAAAAATATACCAATCAAATGGACCTAAGAAACAAGCAGGTGTAGCTATCCTAATATCTAACAAAATAGACTTCAAGCTAAAATCAGTCAAAAGAGACAAAGAAGGACATTTCATACTAGTCACAGGGAAAATCCATCAAGAGGAAATTTCAATATTGAACATCTATGCTCCAAATACAAGGGCACCTTCATATGTCAAAGAAACACTTCGAAAGCTTAAATCATATATTAAACCCCACACACTGATAGTGGGAGACTTCAACACTCCCTCTCACCACTGGACTGGTCAATCAGACAAAAAATGAACAGAGAAATAAGAGAACTAAAAGATGTTATGTCTCAAATGGACTTAACAGACATCTATAGAATATTCCATCCAAACAGAAAAGAATATACCTTCTTCTCAGCACCTCATGGAAACTTCTCAAAAATTGACCACATACTCGGTAACAAAAGAAACCTCAACAAATATAAAAAAAATTGGAGATCACCATGCTTTAAAACTAGAAGTCAACAGCAATGCAAATTCCAGAAAGCCCACAAACACATGGAAATTAAACAGTGCTCATCTGAATCATCAATGGGTCAAAGAAGAAATAAAGAGAGAAATTAAAGACTTCCTAAACTTCAATGAAAATGACCACACAACATACCCAAATTTATGGGACACAATGAAAGCAGTGTTAAGAGGCAAGTTC